>NIUQ01000719.1:0-41872 GCA_002796945.1 Plectus sambesii
CGGTGATGTTGCAATCACGCAAAAATTGTTCGACTGCTTCGCCAGAATACCGCCTACTTTTCACGCCTCATATTATTTTTGGTAAAGTTGCACGCATAAATTGATGTGCGAAAAGTCGGATTGGTCGCTAATAATGTCACTGATTGCATAGAAAATTATCCATCAAGGATGATAACGAGACGCGTAGAGTATATGGTAGTCTAGGGAAGCCGTCCTCTGATTTGGGTATAATGCTGTAAAAATTCCGTTAACCTGACTTCTGGTGTACGTATTAGCTTGGTCTTCGAGGCTTATTGCGGCGTGGCTTAAGTTTTTGCGTTGCGCCAGAGGAAAGACAGAACAGGTTGTAAAGTGCTTGCGTCCGCTGTAACAAAAATACGCCGCAAGTCTTTGCACAAAATTCCGCGTCATAAGATGTGCACCAATGGTCATCACAAGGAGAAAATAGAGGCATTAAAGTACAAAGCTCGAACTTAAACAAATCGACAATAGCTGGAGATCTTACTGAGTCGCTGTTGACGTCACATCGTCAGGAACGCCTGTCAATTCTTCACAGAGCAAAATTCAATTGATAGACCAGTGAGCATGTTTATTCTTTACCTTGGGACAAACTGCCCGTTGAAAGTCGGCGAACCAACCGAGCAGTCGGCCGGTTCCAGCAGCCGCAACGTCATCAGCTGCGTCACAAAGCAAGCATTGCGAGTGACATAAAACGGCAGTTATTTTTGATCAGTCACTCTGGCTTTCACGAAAGAACTACGAATTCGACCTCTGCAAAAATGTTGAGGCAATTCGTAGCTGCTGCCATTCTGACGCTACTGTCCAGCTCCAATGGTGAGTATCTGTTGAATATTGTTGACTTCAGATGATGAGGCGATTATCATTTAGGACAAGTGCTGCAAAAGTTCGCGAAGCCAGCATCATTCTGCATGCCGACTGAGCCTCAAGAGGAGGGACCATACTATGTTCCCAACTCGCCGATGATAAATGGCACGCTGTGCGAACATACAGGGTAAGCTGTAAATGAAACTGATCACTAAGGATGCAACGGTCTCCAATATTTTTCGTCAAAATGTGAACAAATTGGTAAAAAATACATATCAAATCAGACATGAACGCATTCAAATGACTGAGAGGGGGCAATACAATCCTTCCCCTAAATTCAGACCCCTATTGATTCCCGTGCTTGGTTCTTCCACCCCTATTTATGTCTACTTCAGACCGTCGGTCTTCCGTTTGTACATGTCTGGCCAGATTGTCAGTGCGGAAGACTGCACAACACCAGTTCCCGCCGTTATAGAAGCGTGGCAAGGTAACTCTATCCTACAGGTTGTTTTACAAATAAACGATTGAGTATTTCAGCCAATGAAGTCGGCAACTACAGCCAATTCAGTTTCGGGGATAAAACGAACTTCGTAAGTTGTTATTCGATGTTTGTGCGCATGTTTCCAAAATTTCCCCACAGTCTAGGGTCGATTTTTTACATGCGGTTCGTTACGCTTGCCAATGCCAAAGCTTATGCCGAAAGAAAAAACAAAGTTCGATGACTTGTCATTGAGCTGAAAAGACCGAAAATGTTCGAAGAATGATAAGCTTGCAATTTTTCGATTCCACAATTGCAAAAGTTTATGACATAAACTCCTGGAGAGGGGAAGAGGGTTTCGAAGCAGAAGTTGCGCGTACACTTATAACATTAACACTTAATTAATTTCAGGACTGTCGAAGGACAATTAATACAGACCAGCAGGGGCGCTACGATTTTCATACAACATTTCCTGGACGTTACTCGCTAGGCGGCTCCTACCGTCCGGCGCATGTCCACTTCAAAATCACTCCTCTCGACTCGCAATATGGAAGCACCTTGACCACGCAAGTCTACTTTGAACACGGTCTCTTGCCTCCTTCGTCGTGTTGTCATATTGTCAACGACCGCACTTTGCAGACGTATACCTCGGCTCTTTCGGTCAATATTCCACCGTCGTCTTGCCATTAGTTAATCGAAATGACTTTCAATCGTTCGAAACTCAATGGTTCGTCTACATCAAGAAGGGCGGGAACGGCGAATGGCAAGGTGGCATGGATGGTTTCGGCAACGGTGGTCCACCCAACGGCGGCGGTGGTCCGCCCCAGGGCTGTCCGATGGGTCCCTTCCAGCCGAATCAGGCGAACCAAGGACAACAGAACGCTCAGCAACAGCAAGGCGGTCAGACTGGTCCCGTCCCCGTCCAGCAGAGTCAGACGAACCAAGGGCAGCAGAACGTCCAGCGGCAGCAACAGCAGGGTGGTCAGGCGGGAGTCGCCCAGCAGAATCAGATGAATCAAGGGCAGCAATACGCTCCATGGCAACGACAGACACAGCCGCAGACGCAGCCTCCCTACCAACAGCAGCAGTATATGTCTGGAGGAAAGTAGACATCCGTGTTGTCATTAAGGTTGTGCATATTACGACAACCGGCAGTGTACGCTATATCCGTAGCTATGCCTTTCTTCGTACATCGGTATCCGAGAAAGTTCAACATACTCATATTACATCCAGTCCTGTATTTGTAGACTTGGTTTGGTGTTATGAAATAGTTTCAATAAATTATTCGCATTGCATCGGCGCACTTGCTATAAACTGATTTTCACGCATGGATTTAATTATTGAGGGTAAAAGCTGGATCTCGTAAACCGCTGAACAGAGTTCGCCGATCTTTAACTTAACAGATCGGTCATCGCAATGCCCCTTCGTCCACGATAAGTGTCCGATCGAAAGCTGACTGTTTTCTCGGCATTTCTTTTAAAACTATCAAAACAATTGACTTGATCATTGGCTGGCTGCCTGGCTGTGTAGGTTGAAACGGCGCATTGCCGTATCGAAAAAAATTACTATAAACTTTGACATCTATCAAGTGATCAACGAAACTAACAAATACAGGGTGCCCGGAAAAAGTACTATATTTTCTAATTGCTATATCTTTACAGTGGATGAACGAACTTGCAATATAATTTAACCATAGATAGCCTGGTATGTCGGGAACATTGTGTTAGAAACTCAGCCAGATTGGTTCATTATTACTTAAGTTATGAGCGAAAGCATAAAAAGTGTGTGAGAAAGACTTAAACAGGTCAATAGCATAGATTTGAGCAATTCAGACCATTCGGTGGCTATACTGGCGTCGCTTATTGAGATCTGTTCAGTCTTCTACCATAGATTTACAATATAATAATAGCTGTTTACTTTCCAACTATTTTGGTTGGTTACAAAACTTTCTTAATGCCATTCAGAGTAACCGACTCGTCTGAATTGCTCAAGTCTATGCTATTGACCTGTTTTTTTTTCAGTGTTTTTCAAAAACTTTAAACGCTTTTGGTCATAACTTAAGTAATAATGAACCAATCTGGCTGAGTTTCTAACACAATGTTCCCGACATACCAGGCTATCTATGGTTTAATTCTATTGCAATTTCGTTCACCCATTGTTGAGATATAGCAATCGGGAAGGTGTAGTACTTTTTATCGGGCACCAAGTAGGTACAAAATGTGTTCCAGTGAACTCCCTTGAGGTGATTGCGTTAAACGTGGAAGACCACGATAATTGCGGTGGCGCGGAAGGTTGTGACGTGACATATACCGACAAGCGCAATACTCTACGACCTTGATGACGTTAGAGAGACGCAATGTAGTACACCCTCTCTAAATTCTAGTTCACTAAATTAGTGAGTTCATAGAATTCGCTCCAGCAAAATTTTCACTGTTTTATGGAAATTATTCAAGGATAGTTTGTTCACAATGGTATATGGAACTTGATCGGGCGGATTGCGATGAAACTTGGCGTGCCTGAACTACTCCTAATATAAATTGCAAACGTGCTAGACAAACCTGCTTAATCGATATTGGGGCAGAGAACGGATCCTTCAAACTTTTCGAGCGCTCACATGCATCGCTGCCCAGATTTAGGGTCTTGCACGTGATTTCGTAGTCGTTGACAGCACGTAGCTCGCAATGATTGCGAAATCATTTGCAGCCGACAAGTTTGAAGACAAATAATTTTGGTAATACACAGCCAAATTCAATGGGCTTTTTTTCATCTTGTAGAGGAATTTTTAAGTTACATTTTCTTTTTTGAATGAACAGAATTGGTCCATTTTTCGTCATTTTCCACTACTTTAAAAAAATGCGAGATTTTGCCCTGCACAGACGGGCAAGCGCTTCGAATGGATTGCTTTGCTTGCAGCTAAGATTTGATAGATGACTTGCTCATGGCTGCGATGCAGTCAGTTTAAATAACTGAAAGAATCAAAAGAATTAAATTAAAACCCGTGGTGAGTTATACGTAGTGCTGTGAAAGGAATAACAGATATTTTATTGCTCGGCCAATCGATTCTTGACAACTTTCTGATTGTGCGAGAATGCGCACTTCCTTCATTGGGTAACTATGTCAGTGTTGCGGCCCCGACCGGTAGAAATGTGATTTTTAATTTCGTCTTTGACCGGTAAATTCAGAGCAGCGTTAACGAGGTTACACCGCCGAACGGATCGCCGTTAAATGTCTTGGCGAGCGGAGTGCACCCCAAGATGACATGCATCAACATTATAAAATGTCTAAGAAGGTTCAGGCGGACGCATTTGTGAGGCGACAAAACGAATTGAACTCTTCCGCATTCAGAAGTGACGCTCAGCATTCTTTAATGATAGAAGTTTTGTTCTTTTTCATAGTAGTATGCTTAAGCAATACCACAGAAAAGTTTGATCCATCGTTATAACGCTTTAGACAGCTTCATCTTACATTCCACTCTTAAAATTTTTAAATGTCATCCTGTTATTTTAATCTTTTTTCTTATTTTACTTCAGCCATCTTTGCAAACGCCAGCAATGGTATTTTCCGCACACTTCTCCCAACATATAGTATATGCCTTTCTACGTTGCTAGGATTACTGATTACGTAATCGAATAAATTAAATTAAATCAGTTTAGGCAGGCGGGTCGATTGGTGTAGTGGTCTGAACCAGCACTCATCAATCTCGAGGACGCGCGTTAAATTCTCGCTGAGGGCGGCCCCCACCCAACCAAGGTGCTCATCCCTCCAGGGTCGGGAAATTGGTAGCAGCACTGCTGCGGAAAATTTCCATTCCAACATCGCGGTGTCAGGCATCCGACAGCCGACCGCATAATCTACTGTCGCATCCAAAGTGGGCCCCGCTCTCACTCTGTTGAGGGAGGACTCCAAAAGCATACCCTACGATTGTGGGACAAAGCGCTCAGGAAAAAAAAAGTTTAGGCAGGAACGCGTGTTTATCAATCTTGTTTATAGAGGAGCTCTTTGGTTAATGACTTGCATATTCTCTATATTTAAGTGATTTATTTGTTTCGCGACACGCGGGAATAAGTGAAAATTTCGTGAAAATGCGAGTTATGATATGCTAACTCATTCTCTCTCCTCTCTTTCTCTCACTGATTTTGTATTTAGATAACCAGCGGGAATCATGTTCTAATCGTCGGCCAGGTGCGCTCAAGGTTATGCAAGTTGCAATGCAGCTTCTTGCGGTTGCATTACTGCTCTTCCTTCACCGCATTCAGTTTGTATTTGCGGGAGTGTGCGATGAAACGTCTGTTCCCACTCAAATAACGGTATCTAAGGACGGATTACTGCAGCTGGGATGCAAAAAACCTATCTGCTTTAACGACGAGGACGAAAAACATCGAATGAAGACTGTAAGTACAAAAAGTGCTCATGTTAAATAGGACTTGTCAAATTTTGTAAACGGATTTAATTTCAATTCAGAATCGGCTATTGGGGATTTAAATAATAGATTTTATGATATCAATTGTTTTTACCTTGCAAATCCGTTCCTTTCGCACAAACAAGTGTCTGCGGTGGGTATCACTGCTGGCAGGATTTCATTATTGAAGGTCTGCATCAACACCACATGGACAACATCTTGCACTGTCCGACATCAATGGTTCGGCGGCATCGTACCAGGTGGAAAAATGTATGACGCATGCTTATATTGTTTAAGTATAAATCGCTAACAGAGCTTTAATCGAAATATTTCACCATCTAGTTGGGCCCGGGTGTAAGGAGAATGTAAGGGAACTCAAAAATTCTTTTCCAGATTTCACTCTTATCTCTCTTATGCATTTATAAAGGTCTCAGGTCACTGACAGATAGATACTTCCATATGACGACAAAGCAGCGCGTTCAGTTCTCATTTACGGGAGCCAGAGGCAATTTTAATTATTTCGTATCAGTTAAAATTCTTTGTGCGTATAATGGTATAAAGGCATAAAATCGTAGAAGCTCTTTGCACTTCAAGTCATAATAAGTTTCTGAAATTTAGAATTTCATTTAGGTTCCAGCATAACAGCAAAACTTATAAAAAATGATGCATTTCAGTAAGTGCTGCTGGAATGAAAAAATGAAATATGTGGCTACGATAACCGAACTGACGTTATACCCCAATGACGAATTCGATGGAGAGGAGATACAGGATGTAAACAAACAGACAGCCTTCTACAATGTCATTTCGAATATACGCAAGATTAAAGACATCAACGAAAAGTGAGTGTGTAACAAGAGCAGAAGGCAGTGACACTGCTAAGAGGCTATGAAGGATAAGTCTGCTGTCGGATTTTCCTGAATAAAAGCCCATGAGCTTATGGTAAGTTTAAATGCAATGACCGCGTACTTTTACCATTTTCACTTTAATAAAGTCAATTTTCAAGTTAAACCAATATGGAAACTATCCTGTTCACTTTTTATAATGTCCTCACTAAAGTGGAAACAGGATATAGCCACTATGTTTTAATTTCGGATAATACTCAAAAACTGATTAGAACCGGGATGAACTCTAAAAATTTTAAATCAAATTTTAGACTTTTCAGAATAGTGAGGAAAAGCAATAGTTCTTATTCAACAAACCTGCATCATTTTAGAGTGCATTATGGTGTGACGGTCAGCCGAATATCTTGCTCTCTTCATCCGCCCGAAGCCACAAACAGAGGTAAGGAGGCTTTGTTCATCTTCAATTCTCATCTTCAATAGCCACATTATTAGAAATTTTCAGTTATAATATATAATGTAATGAACATTAATTACGCAGCGATAAATCACGTGGCGTACCTGTCGTATTTTGGTTTTTATGAGACAGAATGAATATGTTCAAGAATGGGATAAGGAATCAATCAAATACTTTGGTCATTTGATCAAATCAGTCAACTAATTCGATCATTTCAGTACTAATACAATTAAAAGACGGTCTTTTGGAAACCTTATTTTTGTCTTGTTAGCTTCACCGAACATGAGCCATTAATTTTTGTAATAGTGCGAAAGTTAACATCAATTTCAGTCGAAAACAATTTCCATTCCTCGCTCGTTGACCTTCTGCTTGAAAACCGCCCTCGTCTGCCAGACCCAGAACCAGTTAATGAAGATAAAATAGATTCAATTGATGAAGAGAAATCAGGTTCAGCTAATGAAGATAAAATAGATTCAATTGATGAAGAGAAATCAGGTTCAGCTAATGAAGCCAAACCAAAAGAAAAAGAAGCTGTCGAGTCTGGTGAAAAAAATCATAAATCTGAAGGTGTGCAGTTACGGTTAATATGCTAGTGTTGCTTTATTCCCTTGTCACAGTGCTTTCACCAATTTTTAGTTGATACTGTTCATCGTCATAAAAATATCGAATTATTTGAGATTAAAATGAAATCATTTGAAAGAGTGGGTATGTAATAACTACCATAGACATATGATTTTCAAATTCCCTTTGCCTCGCGCGGGAAATTCAATCATATGGCGCAATGTTCATAATTTATTGTCATTATTCTCGTCGATGTCTTTTAGGTAAAACGAATACTGTACACCATTCTCAATCGGAAGTAGACGCCAAGCTGCCATCACTTCAGTTGCCACCTCGGAAAGGCAACAACCAACTGCCATCTGAATCGTCCACAAATGCACCCACCCAGCGTCCTACAATTCACCCTCCAACCCGAAGAATATTAGGCGGACGTTTGAAAAGTTCAGTTACCGCTTTATCAGACTCAGCTCAGTATGTTAATGAGGAAGGAGAAAATGAAGAAGGCGAAGGCGACTATACAACAGAATCTAATGGCTATTATGACTACGAAGGGGATGATAATGAAGGTGGAGATGGTGGTGGCTCCGTAAGCAATAATAACGAGAATGCTGGCAACGCGAACACTGATGAACACGAAGCCGTTCTGGACGCTGACAACTGTTTCACAAGCCCCAGTGGTGAGTTCATTTTTGATTCTTAGTGTGAACCAGATATGTGCGCTGGGGAAAGTACATTACCCCATGTTTGCGCTAGGTATTTAACTCATTTCGATTACAAACATTTATGCGGGTGGGGCTAAATCTTTCTCGCTTAGTAGTTAACATTTGCACTGTTGGTGTAAAACGTTTGCGATCCTTTCTAATTATAAAGACAGCCAACTTGGGTAGTGAAATTTTGGGAGTATATAGTCTTCAGAGAGCCGGTCATACCCCCAGAAGTCCATGTCTGTATCCAGTACAATACTGCAGGTCCGGTCACATATTTGGCGATCTCATAGATGGCTGCGAAAGGCATGGGGATTCGCATCCCCAGAACTATCGCTGAAAGAATTATCGCTTGTTCTCAATGAAAGAATCAACATCTCTAATTCAGGACACAAGTGCTGCAGCAGAAAAGTTGAACAAATGATGAAAGACATGCAGAAAATGGTCAACGAAATGGATGAGCACGCCAATGAAACGAGCATTAAGCGCGAAATGCTCGGTTTCATTAAGGTGCGTTTAAAGAAAAGGAGGGAAGGACGGATCTTCAATCTCCACCCTTATCAGAAAAGGACCTGGCTCTTGTTTGAGAGTTTCACTGACCTTGGTATTTTATATGTACCGTATTTATTCTAATAGTACGACACTCTCTAATAGTACGACAGTCTCCAATAGTACGACATGGTACGGTCCCTTCGAAAAATAGTACGACTGTCTCTAATAGTGCGACATGTCGTACTATTAGAATACTGATATCTCATTATCAAGGAAAACGGATTACGGTAGCCTACACTGCATTGTGTGTTTTCGCCTCGCGCTTTGCGTATCGTGTGCAGTCCTCTTCTCAAAATGGATAATACTACATAATAGATAATGTGCGTATAATAGATTAGACGATAAAGAAGGTGATCGAGATTTGCATAGTGTAATTGTCAATTCTATCCAGGAGAAAGGGCAGCCAAACTAGGAGGGCTCAGGGGTTCAAAAAGAGCAAAAGAGATTGTCCGTCTTCTTTGATCCTAGATTAGCATAGCCCTTATCAAAGGGGGGAGCCTAACGAGACGTAAAATACGCAAGCGCAGGGTTACTATCGACTATGTGAAGGCTGATAGACATGCGAACGGATCGCGATACCTAGCCATCGACCTGCGGAGATGAAGTAATCGAAATATAGTACGACAGTCTCTAATAGTAAGACAGGGTAGAGAGGGATCGAAAAATAGTACGACATGTCGTAGTATTAGAATAATTACGGTATACACAAGAATTTTAGACCAGAGATTTTAATAGAGGAAAAATGTTTACAAATAACAACGGACAATTTAGTTAAAGTAAGCCAAATTCTTGTCCTACCTTAATGACATGTTTTAATGCCGTAGCAAAGTGATGACCGCCTAATCGTTTGCATATTTTTAGGCCCAATTGTTGTTTGCCATGACTTTTCATTCAAATGTGTTTAGAAAGAGTCAGAAAAGCGTTTTTGCGACAGTGGATCGGGTCAGGCATTTGATGTGATGATTGCTAACGGAGAGTTCGCGACAGAAGCCAACGTACCGAAGAGCGAACCCAACGCTTGCAAGATGGAGATAAGTCTTGGCGGGCGGCGACTTAAAAGAGCTGTCAACGGTGTGGTCCAGCCTGTCGTCAAACTGGTTGTTCTTACGAAACAGATAGGTAGGCGAGATTATTTTGCATCGCTTAGGAATTCTATGTAAAAATGAATCGCTCACAAGGAAATCTTTAAATCCTAACAACAACTTTTCATCACATCGACTTCGGTCAGTAACTACGAAACAAGTTGGAATTGATATGATGTTTAGTGTCCGGAGCAAATAATGCAAATTCCAAGCCACTCTCTTTCAAAGCGGGCAAGGAGGGCACTGGTAGTAGCAGCGGCAGCGGAGGCAGTAGTTCTGGAGGTGCAAGCAAGTCAGGAGGTGCAAGCAAGCCACGAGGTGCAAGCAAGCCAGGAGGTGCAAGCAAGCCAGGAGGTGCAAGCAACTCTGGAAGTGCAAGCGATTATGGAGGTATAAACGATTTTGCAGGTGCAAACGATTATGGAGGTGCAAACGATTTTGCAGGTGCAAACGATTATGGAGGTGCAAACGATCGTGGAAGTGCTATTAACAACGAACCAGGTAATTTTTTTCTTTAGAGAGAAAATTACAGTAAAGCTACGAGAAAATAAGTTACAAACTACGTTTTTACGAATGAACGCCGTAATTAGAAATAGCTGCGCTCACTTTTAACATAGTTAACTGCGGTGTCGTCTTTTAAAACGTAAGCATTTCCAAAATACTTCTACTATAATAGTATTAACTGAAATCTTTCTCGACAATTAGAAATATTAGAATTCTCAAGGGCTCTTTTCTGTCAAACTCAGCATGTGATTAAATTTCTTAAGAATATGCTGATGCGCGTGCCGTTAATCGCAGCATGAGCAGATCAGAATCAATGATCGCACATTGCTGCAGTCACTGTCAATGTTTCTCTCATTATTTAATGCTTCAAGATATCACTTTAAATCGAAGAATTTGAACTGAATCGAATCGAGCTTGCTGTTTCGCAAGTTTATTTCGTGAATGGTAGGATGGCGCAACAAAGATTAAAAAATCATTTAAATTTGTCACATTTTTCTACTTATCTATTTTCAATATCCTTACCCCAATATCCTTATCCAATAATATCATAATCAGGCATTGTTTTCAGTAACACCAATAGCTAGAAGGCTATTATGCTTCAGCGAAGATGGCGCGGTTGAAACAGAGAATGGAATGAAGATGATGCGTGATTTGGTTATTGGAGACAAAGTTTTAACATTGTCTAATCAAAAAATGGTGAAAGTGATCAAAATCAATCATGGATCATGACAGATAGCGATGAGATTAGAGAGCACAAGTTCTGCCGCAAAAATAAGACACAGAAATAGGATTATTATTAGCTCATCCTAGGCTGATGGATATGAACGATCAAAACGTGTATGTCTGTATTTCTACGTCTTCGAAACTCCCCCCTTGCTTATCAGTACTTTAAGGTGCTGCTCTGAACCGCCATGCTAAAAAGCAGCTGTTCATCGAATCCAGTTTTCAGCTTACCTTCTCGCCAATTGTGTCCTTCCTGCATCGCAAGCCACATGAGCGCGCATTATTTTATCGAATTGAATCAGGAAATGGTGCGATAATCAAGCTGACTGGCAATCACTTCTTATTTGTCACCGACTGTGTTTCTGAAGAATACCGACGGATTTATGCGGCGCAAGCAGAGGTCGGCCAATGTCTGTCGTGGGTGGACAACGAAGAGAACCGTCTGAAGCCGACACCGATTGTGAACATCACTCAAGTGTGGCAGACGGGCATTTATGCCCCTCTAACTAACACGGCTGTAAGATCAGTTTATAGTATTACTGGGTAGGGGCAAAATAGTATCGGCTTCGTATATGATAAACTTTGATTATGCAAAATTTCTTCCTCGCTCGTTATAAGGTGTTTTGAGGATGGGTGAACCAGCGGAGGAGTGTATTTTATGACATAGACAGTAGCAATTTATGACTGCTGACGGGATTCGCTACGATTAGCAGATTGTGAGACCCCAAATTTCGCGCCATTGAGTAACGCGGGCGACTCCCGATTGGTTTAATAGGGGATAAAAGAGATTAAGGCGTACTTTGGAGATGCTCTTCAACATTGCGTGAAGTTCGACATTAGCTAGCCGAAGTATGCCACATGAAATTGGCTCACAGTCTTGAAGCGGTAACAAATGAGAACTCTAACAATGAGCGTAGTGTGTTTGAGCAGCGCACTTTACTCTTAAGACTTTAATAATGAACTGAACATAAACAGCTGAGACGACTAACAAATCGTTAAATACATTTCTTTGCAGACAATTGTGGTCAACAGTATTTTGGCATCGTGCCACAGTTCAGTTTTCGCGCGGCAAAGACTGCAGCAGAGTTACTTTAACGCTCTGCAAGTGTATAAATCATTGTTCGATTGGGCGTTTAATTTTATTCATTGGCATACATCAGAATTAAAGGAAGCGGAGGAGTCGGAAGCAGGTCTTGGTGCCTACTTCTTTTCAAATGTACTTGATTTGATTGTACCGCAACTGTCAACAGTCTCTTAGACATGGCCGTGTTTATTGTTTACTGTGTGTTTATTTTTTTGTTTTACCAACAGGCTGAATGGTAGTTAATTGCCAGCGTTGAATGTATTCCTGTCTACGCGTATCGCAATATAAATAATTCCTGTCAATGCAATTACTTAGCAGATTTTCCACTTAAAACTATCATTGTTGCCATGTTTTACTTGTCAATAAAGTAGCGAATTAAGCACCTGTACAATATCACACAATGCTTACTATTCTGCAACAAGACTTGGTTAAGACTTTGTTTATCCGCTCCCAAAACCAGCATCTTTATAAAAGATAGTGGGAATATTAGGCTTTGCAGCGCCCTATATTAATAAAGCGCAGTGACTGAAATTGCACGCCGATGATACGTTCTACGCGCGCACATGCATAAATACGCCAAATTTAGAACGACGGCTAATAAACTTCAGCTCTGGAGGACCTTGCTAAGATATATTTTTAAGGAATTCGTTAAGATTAAGTTACAAGTACGATATGTTAGCTTGCTGGAATACAGCTTGATGAAAAAATTCACTGTTCACAATGTCAGAATGAATATTTAGTGTTTAAACTTTCCATCTAACACTATTTTGATTCCAAATTTCGCAGCATCATCATTTTAGTAACGACTAAAATGAATGTTTTATTGTAAATTTTGCATCGAATATATTTTACTCCCTTTCGAAGAAAGACATTCTCGAGTAACGTTCCACGATCGGGATCGCATTAAGCACTGTCGCAATTGAACAAAACCGATTGATGCTGCGACCGACCTATTTCCAACGGGTGCACTCCTCGCCCTAGTTCAATCACAATTAAATCACGGTCAGTTCGTCCAGTTACTCTACAGTGTCGTCGAAAGAATGGAAGAAAACGTTGTAATTGTTTTGAGATAGAAAGCTTTTATACGTTTCACGTGAATGAAGGACGCGCTCGATATCCGACAGAACAACAAACATGATTACGAGTAGACAAATATTTGTTGCGATTTTCGCGGATGCATTCAAGATTTTTTCACGGCAAAAATGATCAACTAATTTCCTTTCCGAAAAAATTCTATCTATCGAAAAAATTCATTGAATCGAGTCAAAGTGAATTGTTCGAAGAAGTTGCGGGTACGTGATAATTGTCATAATTTTGTTGTGCTGTCATTACCATCATCGAACGTCACCGGAACTGTAGAACCAAGAGTACTCGGATTGCCTTGAATGCAGTTGACGATAATGGTCTCGCCGACTGCCGCCGTATCCGCCGGAATCAACTGAACAGCATGATCGCCCGGGGATGGCAAATCGGCATTGAGAAGAGGGAAGGGCGCCGAACGCGAAGGAATTACCGTAGTCTGGAAATGTTTGCTTCATTTGATGGGCGCATGGAACGCTTTTAGAATTTAACTTTGAGGACGTTTAACGATTCCATCCCTCACAATTATGTATTGTGAATGAGTACGGTATATTCGATAACGAATACGATAACGAATACAGAAACTGACGCCGTGCGAGGCCTACTTCTTTGACCGATGGTGAAGCACGAAGCACCGTCAATATGTTGATCTAAAACTCGGACGTGCATGATTTCCACTTCCATGATAAGTTTTACACAATATCAGCGTAGCGTGTCAAATTTCTCATTCGTATTCCAACTGACAGCGGTGAAAACTGTGCGGTAATTGAGAGGTCACTGGTGCGCATTTGTCCTACTGAACCGACCGGCGGTCTCATTTCATGTCATATTTAAACGTTCCATCACCCGTAGTCCCAAGTTTTGTTCTCAGTCCACTCTTCCACAGTCTTCCACATCAATCGTATTCGATATGTCGTGCTGCTCGCGTATATTTTCCTTCAAGTTTATCACTTAAAATTCTCGTGGGAACACAGGCCTCACGTTCCACGGGAGATCAAAGTGACCATAGGTTACAAGCTAATTTGCCTGCAGTCATTTAAAGTAGTTGTAGAATAGCGTTCGATTTCGAAGCCGAATGAAATGAACTCTCGCTTCAGGTTGTTTCTACTTTCTTTTCACGTCCACTCCAAACCGTAAAATTATGATGTCAATGAATGCGTCAGCTTCTTCGCAAAAAATGGTCATGTGGCGAGCGATCCTCTTTGTGGGTCTGTGCTGGCTTTTCATCATGGTCAGAAGTAGTGAAGCTTGCCATGCAACCTTTCCAGAGGAAGACATAACCGAGGTTCCAGTAAGTCCTACATTGTGAAAACGTTATATATATAACAGTGTCTCACGATCATGAAATCGATTAATTTGAGTTGAAACTGAACCTAAATCCTTTCATGAAGGTGTGCCCGCACTTTTTAAATCTGTCAAGCACTGAACTGGCATCTCTTGAGCGACTTATCTTTTGTAAGAAACCGGAGATAGAATTTATGATAACACAATATGCATATGTTTTTAATTAGAATACAAAGTTTTTGAAACAGTATAAACTAGATCATCGCTTTTCAATTCGAGCTCAAGTGAATTTGGTTCGACTGGGGGTAATGACAAAGATTTATTCAAAAAGTAGAGGAAATACCGTATTTACAGAACAGTAGTACTGTACTATTACAGGGTGGTGCAATAAAAAAATGCAGGCGACGTAACTTTTGAACGGGGTAGTACCCATGGCCCAAATTTTAACCGTATGGTTTCCTGGTATAGGGCTTCCAGTGGGCCGAGTTTGGGCCTTCTCCTTTGCAAACTGTCGTTGCGGGACCCGAAGGTGTGCGGAAAAAGGCCTTAAATCGGAGGTAACTTTGGAGGGTCACTGCAAAGCGGAATTTTGAGAAAATGAGCTGATTTTTGGCACAGAGGTAATCCACAAAAGTACGAATGTTTTGGAAAAAAATGAAGTGAAACGTGTTTACCAACAATACCAGCGGATGATCTGATGGTATAAGTGCTTAGTATCTTTTCAGTTACATTGAAACTAACCTGCTTCGTTAATGTGTCTTAATTTTCCAAGAGTATGTCCGAGCCAAACTATACTGGTCGAGCATCCGTAGCCAAAACTTGCTCCAGTAAAACATTTTTCATGTTGTCCTCGGTATAAACGCGTCGATACGCCAAATTCGCTTTCGCTATTGGTATTAGTATTTATAGTTCGTGATTGTGAAGAGTTATAATGTTAAACGCTCTCAGAAAGGAATATAAAGTGCATTGCATGCACCGGTGAAATGAAGTAAACATTTTTCAGACCACAACTGTAATAACGTCGTGCTCGTCGGCCACACCGCTTCTCAATGCTAATCTCCCATCCGCGGGCGATCACGGTGTTCAAGTAGTTCCGGCTGGCACGACGGCAGTCGGCGCGACCATCACCGTCTACTGCATTCAAGGCACCACTCCGCTTATTGTTGGCTCGATTGTTAGGGTGCTGTTCGACAATGGCGTAACAGCGGTACAGAACCTCGATAATTATTCCACACCCTCCGGCACCTTCTTCGAACAATTCACTATGACTTGCACTTCATCAGGACTGTGGGATGTCAGTATTTTTGAAACGCTTGCTCCGCCCTTGCCCAACACACCAATAGGCCCTAGGAATGGCATTGTAAGCTCGCCGGGAGCTATTCAATGCACGTAGATTGTCAGCGTGTTGTTCGGTTGTCACTTGTTTCTCAATCACTCAATGAGCCTCTTACTAATTAAATTCTGTCATGTTCGCCTTCCTTGAGTTAATTTGCTCATTTATATTGTGTTTTTAAAGCTGTACTATTTCCTTATGCTGTGCTTTCATCGTCTTACTCGGGTTGTCTCGACGTACAATTTACATCAATTTCGAGAAACACACTTTAAAACAAGAATGAACATTAGTTTCTGTGGATTAGCGATCAAGATTGGAACAAAACATGGTAGAATTTATACGTTTTTTGCACTTATCTACTGTGAGACGAAAGAATGCAATCTGTTTCATAAAGTGTCGTTGTTAATTTGAAGATATTCTTTGATAAACATTAATTTGTCCAAAAGTAAATTTACTGACAATTTCTTGCCGCTGAAACATGTTAAATGCACCCGCGTAACTTGTAGCAAATATTTTCATATGACAGTCGTATTTATTGTAATATCGGACACCTAGCGTCTCCTTTACTCGCGCGTCGCTATGAAAGTTTTCTGTATCAGAAAACGTATCGCTTTATATTTGAGTCAACCCATCAGACTTAAAAAAATGGCGCGCTGTTGCAAAGAAAATGATCATTCGACAATTAAAGTAGGTGTTAAAGCGCACTCTACTAAATGCCATAGCACAACAAACTTCATGCAGCCCCTTTGAGAACGTCATTTTAACTTTAAATTTCAACGTCAGACCTGTTCACATCCCATTTAGTTGCGATTCATCATCCAAATTAGTCAACTGAAACAATCGTGAAAGCTGTTTGTGACATATATGCCTATAAATTACCACTTTGCGCACTAAAGCAAAACTGTGGCCGTTTGTAGTTCAAAGTTAATGATTTTTTCACTTAAATGCAGTACTTCACATAGTGCTGCTGCATTCACAATTTTTTTCGACCCGCGTCGCGGCCGGCGATTATTCCATCAACACGCCACGAGTAAAACACAGTAAATTTCAAATCCCTACCGATATTCCGCGGGCGCAGCTATTCAAGTTCACTGAATAGCAGCCATGAACAAGTTATCTATCGAAAGTAACTATATGCAAAGATACGATAACAAGACGAGAAAAATATACGGTAGTCAAGGGAAGCCGTCCTCTCATTTTTTTATTTAATGCTCCGACAGTTCCGCGAACATTATTTGTGTTCCGACTATTTGTTTGGGCTTCGAGATTTACTAAGTTGTGTCTTACGTATTTGCATTTCGGTAGAAGGGAAGAACAGGTTGCAAGGTGCTAGCATCCGCTGTGGTAAAAGCATGTTGCAAGTCTTTGCACAAAACTCCGCGTCACAAAAAGAGCTCGAAACGTCATCACAAAGGAAGACTTACGGAACCAGAATAGACAGCTCGAACTTGTTAAACAACTCGACAATAGCTGGAAATTTTATCCAGTCTTTGGTGACGTAGCAGGATCAGGAAAGCCTTTGTCAATTATGATGAATCAGAGCGAGATTCTTCTGAAATAGCATTGAACATGTTTATATTGTAGTTCGGGAAAGCTTGTATGTTGAAAGACGGTGTACTGACCGAGAAGTCGACCGGTTCCGACAGCCGCAACGTCATCAGCTGCGTCACAAAGCAAGCAATGCGAGTAGCATAAAAGGGTAGTGAGTTTCGATCAGTCACTCTAGCTATCACGGAACAATCACAAATTCGACCTCTGCAAAAATGTTGAGGCAGTTCGTAGCTGCTGCTCTTCTGTCACTGCTGTCCAGCTCTAATGGTGCGTGGTTACTGAATTTTAAGACTTCAGATGATGAGGCGATTATCATTTAGGACAAGTGCTGCAAAAGTTCGCGAAGCCAGCATCATTCTGCATGCCGACTGAGCCTCAAATGGAGGGACCATATTACGTTCCCAACTCGCCGATGATAAATGGCACGCTGTGCGAACATACAGGGTAAGCTGTAAATGAAATTGATCACTAAGGATGCAACGGTCTTAAATGTTGCTCATGGAAACTTGAGCGATTGGTAAAAATAATATACTTCAGATCAAAAGTGAACGCCCTCAAATGGCTGAGAGGGGGCAATACCACCCATCCACCTAGGGTCACAATCGTACTGAATCCAGTGCATGATAAAAACGGCCGCTTAACTGAATCTTTTGTTACGCAAAGCTACAGCCTATGAGTTGGATAGGAAAGTCGAACGATCGAGGCATTCAAAAAACTGGAGGAATTCAATAAAGCCACGCGGAAATCCATGGCGATCCTCCAAAAAGCTAGGCAGCCCCCCCGGCTCCCCTAGCGTCGTCACTGCCATATACAATAGAATAAGAAAAAAATTCTTGAACACCTATCTACGTCTACTTCAGACCGTCGGTCTTCCGTTTGTACATGTCTGGCCAAGTTGTCAGTGCGGAAGACTGCACAACACCAGTTCCCGCCGTTATCGAAGCGTGGCAAGGTACCTTTACCCTACAGTTTGTTTTGCAAATAAACCAATGAGTATTTCAGCCAATGAAGTCGGCAACTACAGCCAGTTCAATTTCGGGGATGGAACGAATTTCGTAAGTTGGTGTTCGATGTTGGTGTGCAGTTTCCAAAAAGTCTCCCACAGTCTAGGATCGATTTTCAAGCGCCGTTTGTTACGCTTGCCAATGCCAAAGCTAAAGACGAAAGATAATAATTATTACAATAGCTTGATGACTTGTCATTGAGCTGGAAAAGACCGCAATTGTTCGAAGAATGATAAGCTTGCAATTTTTCGATTTCACAATTGCAACAATTTATGACACAAACTCCTGGAGAGGGGAAGAGGGTTTCGAAGCAGAAGTTGCGCATAAAGTAATAACATTAACGAATAACTAATTTCAGGACTGTCGAAGGACAATTAATACAGACCAGCAGGGGCGCTACGATTTTCATACAACATTCCCTGGACGTTACTTGATAGACGGCTCCTACCGTCCGGCACATGTCCACTTCAAGATCACTCCTCTCGACTCGCAATATGGAAGTACATTGACCACGCAAGTCTACTTTGAACACGGTCTCTTATCTCCTTCGTCGCGTTGTCATATTGTCAACGACCGCACTTTGCAGACGTATACCTCGGCTCTTTCGGTCAATATTCCACCGTCGTCTTGCCATTAATTAATCGAAATGACTTTCAATCGTTCGAAACCCAATGGTTCGTCTACATAAAGAGGGGTGGGAACGGCGAATGGGAAGGTGGCATGGATGCTTTCGGCAACAACGGCGGCGGTGGTCAGCAAGGCTGTCCGACGGGCCCCGTCCAGCAGACGAATCAAGGACAACAGAATGTCCAACAACAACAGACGCAGCGACAGCCACAGCCGCAAACGCAGCCTCCCTATCAACAGCAGCAATTTCGGTTTGCAGGAAAGTAGTCGTCAGTGTTGTCATTAAGGTTGTGCATATTATAACAACCGTGAATTATACGCTTTTTCTCAGCGCTGTATCAGTATCTTTGCCTTTCTTCGTACATCGGTATCCGAAAACGTTCAACTTACTCATATTACATCCAGTCCTGAATTTGTAGACTTAGTATAACGTTATGTAACAGATTCAATAAATTCTTCTCAGCGCGCTCGGCCTCCTTTATAAATACTTTTCTTCCAGCACGAGTGTTAATACTGGCGGCAAAAGCAGGATCTGGCTGACGCTGAGCAGAGTTTAACGATTTTTAGCTTAACAGATTGATCATCGTTGTGCATCTTCATTCACGAAAAACGTCCGATCGAAAGCTGATATTTTTCTCGCAGTTATTTCCAGAATCGTCAGAATACTGATGTTAACCTCTGTCTGACTCTTTGGCTCAGCACACTGAAATGTCGCGCTGCTTTATCGTAAAAATTTTACATTTACTTTTAACATTTAGCAAGTCATCAGCAAAACTACACCACTGTCCACACAGGGACCTTTGCTCCCTTAGAAAGCAATAATATTCGTATGAAAAAGCCCAAACATTCCCTTTAGATAACCACTGGCGCGTTCCTATTCACTTTCCTCAACTGTTTGCTACAAAGAGAATGAAATATGAACACAGAGCGTTAGTCTGACGTGAGAAAGACGACGCTTCGCGTCACGGTAAGCAAATGTAAGAACGATAAAGAAACATCGGAATAGAAAACGCTGGAACAATCTAGAAGTGAAATGAGCTCTTCGCCAAAGGCATAAAACTGGCCAACTAAGATTGTAAGTTGAGAAATTAATGGGTGGGATTGGATTTGGGTGAAATGGGAGGTCCGGCCAACCACCCACTTCGTCGAACCGGGCCGATCACCCAAATTAAATCCCACCCAATATTTCTCTCCTTATGGTATATCGTTCCTCCTCAAGACTATTTCAGGCTTTTTATTCAATAATTTCTGTATCGTCCTCACTCACATTTGTTTCTTATGACAAGAAACGCCGTATTTCTCAAGTGCTGATGAAAGTAGTTTGCAGTTTCGATGCAAAGAGCTGAAACTGCATGCAACTGAAATCAATACTTTTCATTCATTTTAGATAAGATTCAAACATTTCTTCTTGGAAAGCAACTGAAGTAAGAAGAATACGGCCCCTAAACATTATATAATAATTGCTATATTTTGCACTATATTCAAATAAAAGTTTGTGTCCCTATGTTTATGAAAAAACTGTGATAGATATTATTATTTTAGAGTGCAGAAAGTAGCGCTCAGTGCAATCTGTAATAGCGATGCTTACTTATATTTTAATACATTCTTGATATTTACAGATAGTTAGATAGGCTCTTTATTCACAGACAATTTTTACATGTAATGACAGAGTGCGTAAAACCGCTATTATATAATCCTCGACCCTAAAAGACGGTATTACATCTTAACCCGCTATGTTTTGTCTGAAAGATAATGCGCCAAGTTAATCGGAAGAGCACACTTTCCCAACAAGAAAGAAGACGATGACAGTATGATACATTATATGTGTGCCATGAATTACACATAAGTGCAATTAAACGTATTTCGAAACCTTCCAAATTTCGATTGATAAACAGATAGACTCATAACCAATCATGTTTGAAAAACGTTTTAATATTTTCTGAAGCTATCTCTAATGATAAATCAATTCACAAATTAACACGAGTTGACATAAACGATAAAAATAATTGTGGCGATATGTACAAGAGCGTTTAGCACACACACACTAAGCCGTTTCCAGAGCGAGTTCATCTTCGATTTCGTAAAGGTCATCGATCAGGCACTTGGCGCGACTAAGCACATCTTGCCTGTGCTGTTCAACATTTTCTGTCCCCATCATGCCCAAATCAGCCTGCACAAAGCTCTCAAGCATAGGAAGCACCATAAGGGCACCGTAACGGAATAGATGCTTGTATGCGCTGATGATCTGTGCAACTGTGAAAGGCGGTTCCTTCCCCAGTTTTGCCTTGAGCGAGGTATGATAATGTTGAAATAATTCTTCCAGGTGTTTGCGTCGGACGTCTGTTCCCACTGAGCTGCACAGAAGCCGCACAAAATCTTCGCCTACGCAGCCTGGATGAACCAGCTGAAAATATCGAATATGAGATATACTGCCGCATTACTTTGAGTCGAATATTATACCTGCCAGTCGACGATGGCCGCCAGTTCGCCGGTAGTGCCTTTGCCATCTTCTGTCTTCCGCCACATCATATTGTTCGACCACAAATCACCATGAGTCAACACGGGCGGGAGACCGAGCTTCTCGTGAATGGTGTCCGTGTAATCAAAATTTAATTCTTTCTTGCAAATTTCAATAAGACGGTCAATCGAAGGATCGAAAAGGGTAGGATGATCCATTTTCAGCGTATTCAAGGAGTTTCGTATCATGTGCTTCAAAGTGTTGCCAGTTTGCCTTTCAAATTTGGCGAAAGTCATCTTTAGGTCGGGATTCGACAGCCATTGATCGTTTAGTAGGGAGTATGCGTGCACTTCGGCAAGATTTTCCAACACCTGTAATAATTGTGTTATTTTATCATTATAATGTATCAATATGTCATTTATATAATTCAAATATCATATCGCGACATTTGATATATTTTCTGATATCAATTGGGTTTAGTTCATTTTGAGGAGGGCATTTTCCAAGACTTATCAAACTCAAAAATATGCTCTTTATATTAAACAATGCTCAACTTGATTTAGAAAGAGTCTCTGATAAAATAGAAATAGCACATTATAACTGCTGACAGAGCTTGTTTAATTGCTTGCTCAATAAGGAAACGCAGTTTTGGCGCAATTTTCCAGTCGCATAAACAATGTTTCTCAATGTGACTTGGATGATTTACAATTTCTTTTTAGCTCTTCTTTCGATTAACATGCGTTCAGACGTGAAATTTAAGCAATATAGTAACGGTTCAGTGCTGGGCTGAAAATTAACCAGCAGAAGATAATCCGATCGCTATACTACAACGATGGCGGCCTACACAGCATCACAAAAAGAAACAAATTTATTATTTACTTACGGCTTTGACTGATTCGACAGATAGTGTTTCGTAGAGAGGTTTCGTCGTGGCGATGGCGCCCAAATCTTCCATGATAAGAAGGCCGTTTTCACCATTTGGTCCGTAGTGATCGGCCAAGTAAACTTTAGGTACTTTCAGTTTGAGACCGTCTTTTTTGACCATGTTGTAATATGAGGCCTCAGAAGCGTGAGCCTAAAAGTAGGAGATGAATAATGTAAGCGAAAATTCCACACCTGGAATTTTGTCTTTGGGAAATATTAATCGTCATAAATATCTGATAGCACTTTGTAGAAGATTCGATTCTATTTTCTCTCCCCCCGGCAAAAATAACAGTGACAATGAGAACGATTCCCTGTCAGAGTTGCTTGCTCTTGTCTCGCACTCTGGTAGCCAACAAAGTGCTGCCCTATTTTAGAGCTTCATCAAACTGTTATCAAATTACGAACCGATTGCAAAACATTGGCGTAAGCTTTAAAATGTTCTTCTATGTCAAAGTGCTCAGCATTACTGTCTTTAAACTTTTCCTCCCAATTAACTTGCTTTGTGAATAATTCAATCGTAACAGACGAAGGTATTTTGACGGCAAAGCTCTTCGGTAGTTCTTCAGCTTTTTCTCCTTGCCAGTCGGGCTTCAGCCGCAGCATGACCGATAGAAAGCCGAGACCATAGCCAATCTGCTCGGTTGACATTTTAGACCCGAACGTGGCCAAAGTGTTCAGGACTCTCTGAAGCTTTCTTTCGAGACATTCCAAAGTGACAGAAGTGCCGAAAAGTCCAGCGGGAGAGTCTGATGTTGTTTGCTCGTTACGCTCGTTAGGTGCCATTCTCGCAAATTAGTATTTTGAATACTATTCTTTGATGACCAAACTCGTCTGAAATGCACATAACACCTTACGAGAATTACTGCCAATGTCTCTTGACAGACACAATATGAGAACCAGTAAGAGATCATTGTTTATTCTCAGCCAAAAAAATAATCTTATGGGAATATGCCCTATTTTGACAAAAACCCTTGGCAGCGAAATGACTCTCCCATAACTTGACCGTGATTTTGTTCCTGTTTATGCTCGCAACAGAGTTAGCACGATATCAAAAGTCAGCGGCGACGTATTCCAATTGTCAGTTTCATAAAGCAGTTGCGAATGCAAGTCTTGCGAATTGCAAACGCAATTGCGTTTTGCAATTCGCAATCGCAATTCGCAACTGTCTGTTTCATAAGACTACAAATCGCAATGGGGTCTCGCAATTCCGCAACTCTTTCAGGCGAAAATAGCGCAAGTGTAAAAGGCTCTGCGAATTCAAATGCGGAATTGCTTTTTCACTAAATTTCGCCGAAGACGAATGGTGTAAGCGAAATTTTTTGAAGCATTGATATGAAGCATTCTCGCCGACATGATTTTAGTAACTAAGCATTAATTTAACTCTGTTTCAACAATATTAGAAAAAGTGTATTAGGTACAGTTGCAACTAAAAAATGGTTACAGTTGTCATGGAGTTATCTGTTTTCACGGTAACAGCTGTTGTCATAGTTACAGTTGCCATGATTACAACTGTTCCCATGGTTACATTTGCAGTTGCATTATGCAATTGCGAACGCAAAATGCAATCCCGTCGAACCTTTATGAAACTGGCACTTGCACAATTGCAAACGCAAGAGTTGCGAATTGCGAATGCAATTCGCAATTCGCAATTGTTTTATGAAATACGCCCCTGAGCTACAATTAGGGTAATTTTGCAGCTTTTCTAAAACTCTTTCGTAAGGTTAAATTTCAGCGGATGGTGGTTAAAAAAATGCGGTAGCGCTGCTCTGAATGGCAAATATAATGTGGAGTATGGCACTGGAGTTATCTGGCACACTGGTTACGATGCTGTCTATCCGACACGAACTCGTATGATGCTGCGAAGACTTGCGTAGTGAAAATTAGCAATCTTTTTGTTCATGGATGGATCAAGGGATGGCTCCAGATAACCTCTTCCTCAAACATGCTGTCCTTGCATAGAGAGATGTTGCGGATTCTATGAATGATTTTAGGCAGACAAAAGGCATCCGTTAAGTAACAATAGGGTTTATTTTTTGAATAAAACTGCAAGTAAACTAAATAAGCTTACATTTCACAGTAACAATGTACACACAAAAGAAAGTTTACATTACAGTTCACAAAATTTACTAATGGTATCATGATATGACCACACGAATGAAGGTTACGTTTGAAAGCGAACTGGAGCAGCCTGCGTACACTATGGTATATCACTTAGCAAACCAACATTTTTCCTAGAATAATGATTTGCAAATATTTTAATCTAGTTTCCTACTGAATTTTTTCGAAAATGAATCCTGGCGATTTTTTAATGAAAGAAGGAGCGCAAATTTTTAGACTTTATTTTTCAAATGCTCGAAATCCCATATTTCGTTTTTTTAAAATGTGTTGTTTGTAATTATTTTGATGAGCCTAATTTTCATTTACCCCTTCAACCGATGCAATTTCCTCTAACTGACTTGGCAGAAAGTTTGCTGTATGTACTAAATTGTTAACGGCGCTAAGTTTTATTATTGGAATAGGTTAATATGTGATTGAAAAATGTTCGGAATTAATTTCATTAACATGAAAGTTTCAAGAAAGAAGAATCTGGTTGCGGGATGCTTTATTCAGGCTCAACGCTCCATTCTTAGAAACGTGAGACAGGCTGTGCTGTCAAATATGTCGGCCTAAATGCAAATGAAAGGGAACGTGTAGTTGATACTCATATGTAAGAGCACGCCTGATGACAAGCAAAGTTGCGTATGCTGATCTGTTTATCGTCAAAGCTATCCTCTTACCAACTTTTTGGTGCTGACATGTGAACTTCAGGCAGTTTACATTGCGCTAATAATAAAGCACGAACGTAGCTGTATTAAACAACATTGTATGACGTTGGTCGTATGATTCGTCATCTACGCAGATTGAGTGTAGCCGTATTTGCCAGCTTACAAATTTCACGGCTTTAACAACGCAATTATCAAATTTGTTAAGGTTCAGACGAAATGTCGATCAATTGTGCTTTTGCAAGTAACGAAAACTTCGCTTCGTCAGAAATGTAAGATTACACGAAAGTTTTATGAAAGCTACTTTTCCTTTGTTACATTGTAGTTCCGTAGCCCAAACTGCCAGTAACGAGAATGCATGCGTCTTGAATATGAAATGTCCCTGTTTTCTCAGATGCATCTACACTGATTCCACTGATAACGATTTTGTGAGTGACTTTGTTCATGTATTGTAGATCGAATTAAACCATTCTTCTTCACGTGTTCGCTGACCAGTTCCAAATGATATTCAATCCTGCAACCATTAGAAACGCTGCTAACCGTTCGGAAAATTTTCTAACACGTAATATTATACTGCATTTTGACATGAAATGCAGCATTATACTTTATCCAGTAAAAGATATTTCAGATCAAAAGTCTTCAGGTAAGAAGCATGGACTGCATGGAGTAACATATGCATTTACTCTCAAAATTATGCGACTAATTTTTCCGTCTCGATAAATTGGAACTTCTGCCTTTTAATTTAATAGCACAATCTTTCCAATGTTATGACTATTTTCAGCCAAAGACAAAATGAATTGTCCCCGCAACCATCGGCAAGTGATGACTACGACAATCAAGTATTTCTTATGGAGGAAAAGCAACCGCATCGCATCATCGAGAAATATCGACGGATCATAACTCTAATCGGCATTGGCTTAATTTTCGCGTTTGCTGCCATCTTCTTAGCCGTAGCCATCCTCTCCACGAATAATGGTTAGTATTTTAAATTTATTTTAAATATCTTGGTCAAAATAACTTCTGCAAGAAACTGTATCATGCCAATCAAGGTCAATACAGTAATTATCTTTTTTGTTTCCGTTCATCTATGTTGAGGTGAATATTCAGCTAACATGCAAGAGGCTCTTCAGATCCTGAAAATTGTAATATGTAGATTTTAACAGTTTAAATGAATACCCATATAAGGGAAATTTGCTTATACCGATCTATGACCAATGTAGAAAACAAAGCGTACTTTAGCATTATTACGAGCCAAGAAGCTTGGCCAAGGCCGTGTTAATGAGAGAAGTGAGTGTATACAGTACAACTGTTGCGTGTCCAAGCCCTTGGGACTACGATGACTAGCGGTGACACCACTTAGGGACGAAGTTTGCGGATAAGAGCGAAGAGAATAAAAGATTTTTTTTGTAGCATCCCTAGCAATCATAAAATGTAGCCATGGTTGCAATAAAGCATCATTAGTGTCAACCTTCTCTCTCTACGCTTGCATATATGACAACTAACAGCGCTGTATATTTTACTTTGCTTTCGACTGACTCTGTAATTACGCGGTGCATGACAGAGAGCAGCACGAATGCCCGATTTAAGCGAAAATTTCATGGTAAAAGATTGCCGTGGATTGCACCAGAAATACAACGATCTGCTAAGCGGGGTGTACTTGCTCAGTCCGCCTGGCATACCAGCTTTCAGCGCCTACTGCGATATGGAGACCGATGGCGGTGGCTGGACCGTATTTCAGAGGTATTCTCTAAACTACTCTTTTAACATTTGACAAGTGCCTCTACTTATGCAGTAAATTCAGATTTTTTGTTAATTTCGAATAACGTTTTTGAATTCAAACAAGCATTCGGCGACGATTACGTCTCTTAAACCTTTATTTTTTCGTTGTGCTTCATTCAAGGTGTTTGATTGAAATAATAATATTCAAAACTGATAAAAATATACTATGGGTTTGTCACTTTGCTTCCCCCTCAGGCATTAAATAATTTAAATAACACATCACTTGCTTTAGACGCATAAATGGCGACCTTTTGTTCCACAATAAAACTTGGAATGAGTATAAAGTTGGATTCAACAATGGATTGGAGAACAATTTATGGCTTGGGAATGATATCATTCATGCTCTGACCACTAAAGATTCAAATGTAGAGCTAAGAATTGACATTTGGGGCGATCGAAATCCACAAAATTACAACCCGAATGGTTATTGGTGGCAAAAGTTTACTAATTTCTTTGTAAGTTATGCACAACTTAGTAATATTGTAAATTTAAAAAATACGTATTCTTCTTTTCACTCATGCATAGTTTCAGCCTTTTGAGAACGTTCGATCTGTAAGAGATTGACATAAGAAACTCCTGTACTACATGTGTTTTTTACGTTATAATATTCATGCGTTCAGTTGGCCAGAAAATGTCACTGTTTATATATTTTTGAAAAAATCTCAGGTTTGAATACAAAATTTTAATTAGTCTTTTCCGTCCTTTTGGTTCATTATTCTTTATAAATTGTCTTACAATCTTAACATCTAACCGATTACTGCTAATCTTTGAAAATCGATGAACTTTAAACATTTTAAATATTTGATCGGAAAACATATGGATATATCGGTCTTAATAAATTATGAGAAGATATAGGATATTGGAAAATATTTTAATTGTATTGAATACGGTCAGCTAAAAATTTCTTATTAACTTTACAGTACGTTTGCGTTGCAGATTATGTATCACTTTCTTTATCGTCCTTAGAGCATTACGATATTTTACTGAAATAGAAGAAAGCTACTTTAACTTTTGTGAGGTGAAAGTTATCGAACAAGCGAAAAGACATTCTGCTGAAAAGATAGACTGATGATTAAAATGTGAAATGCTAGCTTTTGATATCGATAAACAATAAGGAAAACCTGTCCTGATCGATTCATGAAATATTTAATGAACATTTATCGATCGTTCTCTGTTCTCTGCAATGTTATTAAGATAATAGTTTTATAGATCGACGATGAAGCACATTTTTACACTCTACACATATCTTCTTCACCCACAGGCAATGCAACGGTTCTGTCAGGACATGGCATTTCTTATTCAAATGGTTTACCGTTTTCAACAGTTGATGCGATCAACAACGGCAGACCTGATTGCTTTTCTACCTACCAAAGAGGGTAATTTTGCAACTTTCCTCAAAAATTTAAAGTAGAAAATTTTCAGTGGATGGTGGATGAATGGTCGCTGCTCTGCTGCCGCTTTGAATGGCAAATCTTATGTGCCTCCATCTTGGGACCTCGGATACGGATTTTGGTGGAATATTGGTTCCATTACTATATTTCCGAAACAGTCTCGTATGATGCTACGAAATGTAATGTAGTGAAATTTTTCAGTCTTTCTGTTCATGGGCGAATTAAAAGATTATCCGGAATAAATATTTCTCTCTCGAACTCGCTGTCATTACAAAGAGAAACGTTGCGACTCCCGAGAATAGTTTTAGCTTGAAACAGGATGTGTCATTACGTACTGTAGGATTGCTTTTTTAAAAATAATTTTGTGTAAATTAACTCGAAGAGGTAACATTTTACGCAGATAAACTACAGAAATTACGAACTTTTTGAAAACCATTTCGTGAACTTAACCGATTGAGTTATTAAGACATGATCAAGCAATTGCATGGTGTCGTTTAGAAGTAAATAGCCGCGGCCTGCATAGAGCATGGTAATACACAATGTACCATTAAAAGTTATAGTAAACTGAAATTGCCTTATGGCGACCTCGTGAGGCCGAATGTGATACTTGTTATGGCTTTATAATTGCATTCATATAACATACGATAAGTTAACCAGTATTTTGTAGATACATTCTTCGTCACATTTAACAGAAATATGAATACACTTTAAAATAATGCAATTCTAGCTTGCATGCTATTCTACTAGTTCAGTTGTTGTAAGGAGCGTTAATTGCTTGTGCACTGCAATACTTTGTGTTCTTTATCGACTAGTCGGAACAAAGTATCACGTCTTGTTTTAAATTCAAGCTTATATTTAGCACTTATACGAATGTTATTGTTTATATTGCTCAAGTAGCCCTGTGTCGAAAAGGATATAGATGTAGTTCAAGTTCATGTCAACATCGTTATAGTGCCCGACCAAAATTATCACTTGTCACCAGCTGTCTGAAGTCACATACATAATGGTGCTTTCAAATTGACGCACTTGGCCTTTATGCGCACTCACTAAACAATCAGTTTGCGACATTAGCAGCAGTGCTGCCAACAGCAGCGACTTAATATAAATTGGCTTGAAGTTAACAGCTCTCATTTCTGGGAACTGCGCGCCAGTTAGTTGCATAACTGTTCATGATGTCGCTTACAACGTTAATTATCGGCCTCTCTGTTCTTTTCCACACTTCCACAGCAAATGAGTGCCCTCGTAAGTGGATACAGTCACCTACCAATCATGACAAATGCTATTTGGTTGTATCGGAAAAGAAAATTTGGTTCAATGCCGAAGATTACTGTACCAACGCCTTTGCTGGAGCACACCTCGTGTCAATTTGCTCAGCCTTTGAAAATGCAAACATTATGGGTGAGTAAAATAAACATTGACAGAATTACAAGAGCAGACGTGCATTGTCGCTTTTTGAAGGTATTACTTCGTTTAAGTCGATACCACAGTGTTCCAAAAATAATAAAGACTAGAAACTATGATTTAGTTAAAAAACGTTTTTAATTCATGATAAGTGCTTTAATATTTAATATTTTTGAATTTTTGAACATCCCTATACAGCTGATGTAGCGAAAATGTTTTTGGTAGCGGTAAATTCATGAATCTGATAGCGTCAATCTCTGGTCTTTTAACTGCCCAGTACTTGAGTACTGCAACTCTTAGCAATTAATATTCATCAAGAAAACATTTCGCCATTAAGACGCCTCATCGCCGATACCGTTTTTGGCGACAAACATGAAATTGTTATGGGATATTGAACGTTACATAATGTTGACGCTGATAGATATTTGTATGAAAAGATGAGTGCTGAAAGTTTAACTGTCCATATTGGATGCAATGCCCTACTGAAATATAGCGTTTAGCGATTGTTGCTTCTACGAAAGCCACTCCCCTGACTGGGCCAATATGGATTGGATTAGACGATATCGAAAATCCAGGAAATTTTCAATGGACTGATGGAAGTAATTGCGCTTATAGAAACTGGCAACCAGGTTAGTTTGAAAGCAGTCAACTACATCTCATATCGCATAATTGAGAATTCTTTAGTGCAAACGACGAATGTTATAATGCGTCTTTTGTTAATTCACCGCAGAACTGCCAAAAACTGGAGTCAGATTGACATAACCATCTTCTAAAATATTCGAGATAGTACACAGATTTGCAGTTTATTTCTAAAGTTTTCAGAAAATTCTTGATGCTACCAAAACTCTTGAAAATTATCGGGACTAGCCACTCCCTGTAAGATATAAATGCCATAATATGTATATTTTTGAAAATGAATGAATTCTTTTGTTAGGAGAGCCAAATACGAACACTACGACTCTGTGCGCTTCAATGTTGGCCACTGGAAATGGAAAGTGGTTAATGGGAAACTGCGCCGCGGAACAGTACTTTGTTTGTGAAATGGTTGCAAGTTCTTCAACACCCGCATTCACAACTATGAGTACATCAACCAAGAGTTCTACAACACGTACAACAACATATCGGTATTCAACAATGTCGACGACCACAAAAACTACTTCAGCGTCGACTGCAAAAATGTCAACTTCGCAGACGCCATCAGGTCTGACTTGCATCAACACAATCGTTTTATTGCGAAGATAATGAGGACATGTCTCTGAACTATTAGATAAGGGATGTATCTCGGGACGATTTGATGAAATGGAAAGTTAATTAATAAAATAAAGCAAAAGTGACGTTTGAATGAAAGATATTCGATTTCATTTGCCTTTGTCGCCCTGACTTCTGCCAGTTATTTCTCATTAAATCTACTCCAACGTTTCTGGCTAAATCTCTAAGGGATAGAATAATTGTATTATCTAAAATGTGTTCGGTTCTGCTATAACTTTTTGCCGAAAATTCTTTCACAAATATAAAAAAATTCGAACCATAAATTTGTAGCAAAAGATTGTCGTGAATTGCACCAGAGAGACAGCAAGCTTCCAAGCGGAGTGTACACGCTTAATCCACCGGGTGTACCAGCTTTCAACGCATACTGCGATATGACGACTGATGGCGGTGGCTGGACCGTGTTTCAAAGGTGCTTATTTAAATCGCTCCATTAACATTTGATGCGTGACTCTTTTTTGCGCTGACATGAGGTATTAATGAGGTAGATTGTGGAGGTTTATCAAATTCGATAATCGTTAGGCAACAATAACGTTTTACGCGTTCAATATCTTAATTCCTTTTTTAATCTGAACTATTTGATAAACGTCCTTTTAAAACTAATAAAAATTTTTACTTATGCCACTACACTAGCCCCTTTAGAGTAAAATAATTGTAAAAAACATCATTTAGACGCATCAATGGTGACCTTTCTTTCTATGATAAATATTGGTATCAATACAAAGTCGGATTCAACAATGGATTGGAGAACAATTTGTGGCTCGGCAATGATATTATTAACGTTCTGACTACCAAAGATGCTAATGTCGAGCTGCGAATTGACCTTTGGGGCGATCGAACGCCAGGTTCATCCAATCCAAATGGATACTGGTGGGAAAAGCGTACTAATTTCTTTGTAAGTTATGCACTACTTTTAGAATACAGTGGATTTTAAAAATACGTGTGCTTCTCTTCATGCATGCATAGCTTTGATATCATAAGATGTTAAATATCTGTTCTGAAAGATTCGTAAAATATTTAAAGATAAACTTTTGCCTGTTATCTGTTCTCTGCAATGTCAGCAGTATACAATATTCTTATAGATCGATGATGAAGCACATTTCTACACACTGCACTTATCTCCTTCATACACTGGCAATGCATCGACGTCGTTAGGAGAAGGAATTATTTGGTCCAATGGTTTCAAATTTTCGACATATGATGCGTATCACGGGGCCGACTCTGTCTGTTTTTATCCACGCCAATTAGGGTAATATTATAGCTTTCATTATATTCTTTAGTATAGTGATATTTTAGTGGGTGGTGGATGACTGATTGCGCTCAATCTGCTCTGAATGGCAAATATGTGCCGTTGAACTGGAACAACGGATATGGTTTTTTCTGGTACATGGGTTCCAACGGTTGGATCAGTCCGCTGCAGTCTCGTATGATGCTTCGAAGTGTAGTGTAATAAAGAATTTAATTTTTTTGTACATGTGAAACAAGGGATGGTTCATGATAACTGCCTCTTTTTCAAGCTTGCTGTCAGTATGTGGAGAATTTTTCGCGGATTCAAAGCGTGGTTTTTATTGTGTAAAGATATGGTTTCTTTTGAATAACTCACGAAAATGCATTAAGCAGGCTCAAATTTGACGCTGGTAATCAACTGACATAAAAACTATTTAAATAAACCTTTTATTGAAGTTACTGATGGCATTATCAGCAAATGCAAGAAATCGTCTGGAAGAAAGTTGCCGCGGCTTGCATAGAGTATGGTATTACACAAAGCAACTCCTATCACATTTTCCTCTAAAATTTTTTGGAAACAATGTTATCCACTATCGTAAAAAATTATTAAAAAACTGGTTCCCAGCTATTCAGCAATGACAGAAGGGGCGCAAATTGTCGAATTTCACTTTTAAAAAGCCTGCAAATGGCCATTTCGCTTTCTTAACTTACTTTGTGTTTGTGATTGATTTGTGAGTCTGACTTTAATTTTCATAAACCGGTTTTCATTGTATTAGAGCTAAATATTGTCAGTATCTCTTATGCATTCATTACGGTTGATACTCTACTCTTAGCACGCCAAGTAATTGCTTCCAAATGAGATCTTGTCATTACTTGTTTCGAACAGCCATTTATTCAAGTTGAAAAATAAAATTTGCATTTGCAAACTTTGCAAACAAATTTTGCAAACACGCCCTGAAGCCCATGTTTATAAATAATATCCAATCAGAAAAATGAAAAGAATATGAATACGAGATCGTAGTGAATTAATCGTGACTGCTCTTGTGTTTTTTCGAGTGAAAGTCAATCGCATCCGCCTAGGTAAAAAAGGTCGAGGAAAAAAAAGGTCGAGGGGAAGAATGGTCGAGGGAAAAAAGGTCGAGGCGCTTTGAGATCAATGTTATAAAGTACCAAAGCCAGCTAAAGAAGACTAATGCACAATCGGCTAAATTAAGTCATCTGATACTTTGAAGTTGCTGCTGTTTTTATCCTTTGCTGCCGCTTAACTGCTATATACCGGTTCCTTTGCGGTTTGGCGCTCATTACTCATGCGCTACATTAGAATTTTTGATTATGCCGCCATATTTCCGGTTTGCCACGCTTACTTCATCATGCTTATTAGACCTCGATGTGGTAATAAATTTAATGAAGCGCAGCATACGGTAAATGTGCGGTATTAACGCGCGGCATTGCTTTGCTTAGCTTTGCTGCTGATGTGTCCCCAAGTTAGGGCCGGTTTCTTTAGGTTTGTAGACCGGTTATTGTATTTGAATCCCCCGCGTACTCCGGAGCCACGTTGTACCGTGTTCATTGAGTATCGCCTGAGGCGGTGTGGCTAGCCTTGTATAACAAGAGCACCGCCTCATGTTGTCCTAGTTGTTGTTCTCCTTTCGGTAGCCTACTCTATAAACGGTCTAACGTATTGTCTCCTCACACCCTCCGGTCAGAACACAACAGCTGCATTGTGAAGTCTCGACATTATAAACCATAAAAAATATCTACTCGACATTTGATGTCTCACTATTTAGACCTCGACCTTTTTCCCCTTGACGTTTTTTCTCCTCGACCTTTTTTCCCTCGACCTTTTTTACCTGGACGAAATTATCTCAACCTTTTGTCCGGGAATCAATGCATCAGCGAGGTTTTCTCATTCAAGAAGATTGCTTACTTCAATTTGGCGCAGAAATGAAACGTGACGTTTGCTTGCTGCAATACCTGCCTCAGCATCTTTACTTTTGGTCTCTAACAGATAACATGAGCATAAAAGGGAACTCTGATATACACTCACTAAATGTGCGTGATCACATGGACAGCGACGACGCTCGGTGGCCGAGTTTATCACGCCGCAAACTCTGCTGGTGTTAACTTTCATTTGAATTGCTTGTGATTTGAACAGATGCCTTCAATATCATCGTCAATAACTTCACATTTGTAACATTCGTTTGGATATGGCATCAAATCAGAGGCCTAAACGTAATTTTCTCTCCAATATTAATGAAAATAACGAAGAGGATTTAAGCAAAAAAAGAAAAGGAGAGTGTTCCATTTTCAAGGAAGTGTCAGTAAGCAATGCTCAGAGTTCAGACGAGAAAATATTGGATTATAGCCACGACAATGTTGAGTTTAATGACGATTCATTGAACATTAAATGTCTCACAAACTGCCTTCCATTTCTTTACGAAAACATGAGTGCAGAGGAATTGGCGGTTCGTCTTCAAGCAAATAACTTTTTAACTCCACATCAAGCAGATTTAATACGCGTAAGTTTTTTAAGTAACGGAATTTTATTTCAGTTATTTATTCTAGACAGAGAAGACGTCATATGAGAAAAACCAAAAACTGATCGATTTCGTTCAGAAACGTGGCCCAGAAGTATTCCGCTGCTTCATGAAAAGTTTGAAAGAAACTGGTCAAAAAAATATATCCGATAAACTTATGGAAGAGAGAAAATTAATTGCTGAAAGAAAAAACATGAGGTAGGCATCGACCACGTGCTATTTTCCGTAAAATAATTGCTCATAAAAGAGGAAGAGACGGTTGTATGTATTTTGAACTTGAAAGACAAGTTTAAAAGAGGACAAAATGCTACTTTTTGTTAGTCTAGAGCAGGTTTGAATGAAAATTTTGAAAAAAAGAGAAAAGAAAAAAGATTTTGAAACAGAAAAAAGGACATTTTCCAAAAGACCCGAATATCTGTTTAAAAGTTCAAAACATATATTTGGCTCTTTTCGAAAATCTCCTTTTTTCTGTGTCAAAATTTTGGCCTTTTTTCAATAAAAAAGGACAAAACGTGACCTTTTTTTAGAACTTTTGGCCTTTCTATCAAAAAAAGGACATTCAAAATTTAAAAAATTTAGGGTCCCAAAAAAAGGACAAATCTTCTTAAATAGGACGATTCCGAACCCTGGTTTAGAGCCATTCTTCCTTTTCTTTTTTCTTCTTCCTTTCATAATTTCCTCTTCTGATAAAGAATGAATGCAGGTATCACTTTTTTTTCGCCCAAGTATTTTTCACCTTCAGTATTCCAACGACATTTACAAGACAGCAACTTAATTATGACTTAATAATTAGTGCTCATAATTTTCTTAATGAAAATGTATTTTACTTCATAAGTTTTTGCCTCATTTATAACTTATTAATCTGTAATAATAGGAAACGGTTAACAACTAAACGAATTGTTTTTCTGGGGCGTCAAACGTAGCATAGTGCTCTTTTGTTATCCACCTTCTAGTTTCTTAAGTTACATTTCTCATAAATTTGCTTGATTCTCATTGATACTTTTCTTAAATAATATGTGATTAATTTTACTCTTTGGCGCATATCATATATTGCAGATTCTCTACATCTTCCAGAATGTGCTCAACGAACGATAACTTATTGAGGTATGTTTTTGTAGTCAAGAAGAGATATTAAGTAATGCGCAACGCAGAGTATTTGAAATATTTCTCACAATGAATAGCTTAACTAAAAACTAAGAATCAATTTAACTAAGAGAATAGGCAGGGTGGATGGTAGGAAATTAGTACTTCTCTTTACACAAGGGATGCGCCACACTCAGTCGGCGGCTGACGCGCAGCTCTAATAATCAGTAAACCTCAAAAATAGAGACTGCACCTTCTTCATCGCAAATGATTATGTCAAACCAAGCTGCCTAATAACAGTGAACTAGCGGAGAGCGCTGCGCTAACGCGCCGCGCTATCCGCTTGAGTTTTCGTATGCTACCTCTGCTAGACTGTGTCACCCAGACCGCCCAGCGGCGCGGAAATCGCAAGCTGCCTTTGGGTTCCTGTAGTCTGGTGCCGCTGGTCTTTTATATTTATAAATCTAAAAGAATATGCACACTATATTCATCGAAAGGCAGTTCAATGGGAATTTTAAAAAAAGGACTTTGCTTAAACATTTATTATACATTAACCTTGGGAAAGTTCACAAAGAATCTAGAATGTTCTCCGATCGCTCGTGACAATATCTACTGATTGATGGCGCCGGTCCAAAACGGTACTTGCCAAATAAAACGCACGCATGGTTTTTATCTACCTCCAAAGTCATTGAAACACATTTGCGACGGGTTTCGAACATTGATCGTTTTCAAGGAAATAGAAGTTTGTTCATTGTAAAATTTCAAAACAGAAGGTTATTGGGGATAATATTTGAATGAAACTATTAAATACTTTCATATGACCCTTAGTTAAAGAAATATTTGCTTCGAATGCCATGTTAAGCCATTTCACGTACAACGTTTTTGCTCTAGATGTGTATATAATAGAAGCGGAACGGAAGTGGTATGGGTCGGGTGCAGTATCCCTGGCACATACAATCATGATCTGACCGGGGATCGCTAAAGGTCCAACTCGAACACTGAGATGTTCACACACACACTCTGACGGAAGTCGCTTAGTATTTAGGGCAAGAACTCTCGCAAAGAGCGCAGCGCTAACGCGCCGCGCTCTTCGCTCGAGTTCTTAACCCATACATTAAGGCGATATGTAATTGATAGCCGATATGTNGATATGTTAGCAATAATCCGTAAATGACCCGATGACTAAAGAAAAGAAATGCGCTCTCGGTAGTTTCCAATTTTCGCCGCGAGAGGGCGCTGCGAAGATATTTTCATGGGAATAATATTAATACCGCATGATGAGCCCGACCGGAAGTGGGGTGGGTGGGGGGGTACCGTCACTGTTTACCATTCTGGTAAGACTGGGGCTGGCAAGTATCTGTATAGAGGGGAAAGGAACGTAAATGTGAATTTCGACACGTATTTGTATGCAGCGTAAATACCGTATAATAGATCCAGCCGAAAGTGGGGGTGTCCACGGACACGCAGACGGTGCTGGCTTAATATATAGGATTGCTATAGCACCGTAAAATATTGCAATGGGCTTTCAGGATTCAAAGTTCTTTGCGAGAAATCTATTCACAAAGCTTTTGGAATATCATTCCCTTCTCACTGCCATTTTTCTTCGATGTTGAAGAAAAATGGGTTAGTTTGACGCTCAAACTGGGAGACGATTCGATAGTGGCAGATGATTACTCCAATTTGCTCAAAAAAGCATATGATAAAGCAAAAATGCTAATTATTGAAGGAAATCCTGGTGTAGGAAAATCCTCGCTCATGTATCGACTAGCATATGAATGGTCGCAGTCACGACTGACTGATTATGATCTTGTTTTATATATAGAATTTCGTAAACTGCGCGAGTATGAGTGTAAGGACATTAAAGAGCTGATAACCAATTACATGAAAGGCCATCTTGATGAGGAAGACTACGAAATATTTCACCATTTTGTAAGTGATAATAAATGTTGCAAAGAGCATAGAATATTGGTGCTCCTAGATGGATATGATGAATCTGCTTTGGAGAAACAGTGCCAAGAATTAAGCGATTACTTTAAGAGCACAATAAGCAAACCGTTAAAGTTTAATGTTATAGTAACTTCACGAAAAGGATATTTATCAAAGCTTCGCAATCAAGGGCGCTTTATTTTCGCCGATATTATTGGATTTACTACCGAGTTTCAAAGGCTAGAGTACATATCAAAGAATTTCAATGGAGCAAATGACACAGAATCATCAGTGAATACAGCAGCTGTAACACACCTTATAAACACTAACGAGAATTTAAAAAGACTTTCAGAATCACCCTTAATGTTGACTTTTATTTGCCTTACACACAAGAAAATAATTGATGGCACTGAAGTTGAACTCTACATGAACATCATTTGGTGGATGATAGATAGATATCAAAAAAGTAATCCTACACAAGATGTTCCCACTCTTTTTGACTTTGAATATTATTCAAGTGACAAGTTTCGTATAATTGAAAAAAATTACCAGTACTTTCCTCAACTACACTTACTTGGGACAATGGGAATGCAAGATATATTTAAGACAACCTTTACAGAAGCAGATTTAACAAAATTTCAAATAAAGGAAATCTTACAAGAGGTTGGATTCTTAAGAAAAGAAGAAACAATAAATGATTCCTATCACATCGAAACTAGGTATTCATTTGTTCACAGAACCATTCAAGAATTTATCATGGCATTAACTTTCTTCTTTTCCAATAGGAAGCCATCAAAAATTTTCATTTATTATGTGTTTTTGACAGCAACAAACAATGGCTATGGAATAATACCAGCTAAAATACAAACATTTCTTAGTATGATATACTCTAGTAGCGTAGAAATAAATGAATCGAAGAAAAATCTCTTTACTAAGTATATGAAATTTTACATGGAAATTTATTCGAACAATTGTTTGAACGGAAAAACCTGTCAATTGAGAAAATACTCCCATTATGACTCAATTGATCTAATCAGCAACAAACAGATAAATATTCCAAAATCATCCGAAGAAGCAATTCGATTGCTTCAAGATGATGCCGAAAACGGAGACGTCTTCGCACAATTCATTATTGGACTAATGAACGATGCGGGAGTAATTGTCACTCAGTCCAATAAGGAAGCTATCAAGTGGTACAGAAAAGCAGCAAAACAAGAAAATGTGCCTGCGCAACTGAACTTAGGAAATATGTATTATAATGGGCGAGGCGTATCTCAATCGGATGCAAATGCTGTAAAATGGTACAGAAAAGCAGCTGAACAAGGAAATGCATTTGGGCAAAATAATCTGGGATTTATGTATGAGAACGGACGAGGGGTTCCTCAATCAGATGAAGAAGCTATCAAATGGTACAAAAAGTCTGCAAAACAAGAAAATGCATATGCACAAAATAACCTTGGATTTCTGTATGAAAAAGGGATAAGCGTGCATCAGTCTGACAAAAAGGCTGCAAAATGGTACAGAAAATCAGCAGAACAAGGATTTGCATATGCACAATTAAACCTGGGATTTATGTATGAAAAAGGCAAAGGTGTGCCTCAATCACATGAGGAAGCTGTAAAATGGTACACAAAAGCAGCAGAACAAGGCAATGCAGACGCTCAGTTTCACCTAGGAAGTATGAATATGAGTGGGCGAGGTGTTCCTCATTCTGATAAGGAAGCTGCCAAGTGGTATCGAAAATCTGCAGAACAAGGAAATGAATATGCACAGCACGATCTCGGATTAATGTATGAAAAAGGTATAGGTGTGCCTCAGTCCGATAAAAAAGCAGTTAAATGGTACACAAAAGCAGCAGAACAAGAATTTGCATATTCGCAATTCAACCTGGGGTTTATGTATGAAAAAGGGAAAGGTGTGCCTCAATCAAATGAAGAAGCAGTCAAATGGTTCAAAAAATCAGCTGAACAAGGCAATGCCAAAGCTCAATGTTATCTCAAGGACATGTATATAGATGTACAGTATGCTTCCCAAAGTCAAGAAAAACTTCATATTGATTACAGAATACACTATGAGACAATGCATAAAATAGCAGAATACAAACTTGGAGTTCAATACGTTGAAAAACATGTTATTTCAAAATCTCATACACAAGCTGTTGAATGGGACACAAGGTCAGTAGAACAAGAAAACAGAAATGCGCAATTTTATCTGGGATTGAAAAACGAAGAGGGAAAAGGTTTATCTCAATTGGATAATGAAGTTCCTGTATGGAACACAATATCAACAGTACAAGGAGATACATATACGAAAGATGACCTCGGATTCATTTATGATAACGGGAAAGGGGTACCTCAATCACACGTAGAAGCTCTCAAATGGTACCCAAAATCAGCAAAACAAGGATATGCATTTGACCAAAATCAAATTGGATTCCTATATGAAAACGGTAACGGAGTACTGCAATCAGATGAAGAAGCTTTGTGTTGGAGTACCAAATCAGCAGAACAAGGGGACACAGATGCACAAAATAAACTGGGAGAGATGGATCACTATGGCCGAGGTATGCCTCAATCTAGTGAAGGAGCTGTCAAATGGTCCACACAATCAGCACAACAAGAAAATGCAAATACACAATATAAACTGGGGAAAATGTATTTTTGGGGGCGAGGCAAGCGACAATCAGATGATGAAGCTTTCAAATGGTTCTGGAAATCAGCGAAACAACAGAATCCATACGCATATATTTACCTGGGATATATGTTTATGCTTTACTTCCGGCGAATAATACGAAATGTAAGTTGGGCGTTGATTTTTACACTATTATTTTATTACAGCGCACAAATATTGTTTTCCATTCTAAAGCGGTGGTCACTATGCGGACACAAGACACAGACACAATTGTGGCTTGGCTACAAAATGTTGCCGCATTGTGACCACTCTGAACACAAATGTGTCCGGACACACGCGGGACACAGACACAATTTTGTCTTGTGTCCGCATTGTGACCACCACTAAAAATGGATTTTGTGTTATGATATTTTGCGAAGGTGTCATAAATACGGATGAAGGGTGGAAAGTTGGATCTCCCTTGGTAACGTGCAATAGTTAAGCAATATATCGAATAATTATGAAACGTTTTTGTAGAATAAATTCTCATTCTAAGATCTGATTCTACAAGGTGACCCAAAAGTTTTTGAACTTATTTCACTGAAGTCTGTGAAAAATCTGTGATTTAACCATTATAAGTTACAGTGAAACCCTGATATATTGTCGAAATTCCTCGACCGTTTAACTAGAATAACGGGGTTTGGTCCCAATACTATAAGGTTAATGCGCGAAATTTAAACACTGCTTGACTAATAGTCAATCCGTAAAATGTATTAAGCATATTGCGACATCTCTTGACGTTTGTGAACGGCGCGCTACGCCTATTAGAACATTATATGACTCTTAGAGTTAAATATTCAGCAGAGAAGCAGCTATATTTTGTTTACGTAACGAATTACATTAGCAATACGTAACAATACCAGAGGGATAACTGGCCGATGACGTTTTCGGTCAATCTTTCGAGATACTTACAGGAAATTTCGATAATTGACTCATGAGGCATGTATGCGGCTATATTTGATTGTTTCTTTACTATCGAAAGGGAAGATCAGAAAATTTATGCCAGTTTTAGTTCCTTTTCTTAGCCCTCGATTTACGAAAAAGAGAAGTCTCGCTACGAGCTGAATTCCCCTTGAAAATTTTTTTTCCTTACTACGGTGCTTTCGGCTCGGTTTTCACGGCGATCACATTTGTACTAAAGTGTGGAATCTGGTAAAATACTCAGTCAACGGTGGTTTTTAAAGGGGAACTCTGGTAAAAAATTATATTTTGATATGTTGTCAAGTCAAACACGCTGATCATCGCTGCGCATTCAGTTTTTTCAGATTCGACTCCCTTAAAAAGTTATAACCCCCTAAAAATTGGTCGACGAGCATTGGCTTGAAAGGTAAACTACCGCACTGCCGTTTGCTAAGCACTTC
>NIUQ01000720.1:0-41551 GCA_002796945.1 Plectus sambesii
ACGCTTTGGTCGGAATGCCAACAAGTAGAAGACTAAAGCGAGAATGGCAATGATATAGGGAAAGATGGTAATCGACGATTTTTCATCCCCATCCCTCTGTGCATTTGTCTTGAGTAATAATGGAGTCGCTTTCAACACTGCGACAGACGTAGCGCGAATCTGAAAGATAGGTGTTATACCGTGTGATCATAGTGATCGGCTAAAATGCATTTATACAAGTTACTTGGGTTATTGTTCGGCTGCCGAGCGGTTGTGTCTGACCGCTCCCCCCCCGTATTAGTAAACTGTTAGGATGTTGGTCGCTGTATAAGCACTTCCGGTTGAGCACCAACCGCATCAACCCCGACGCCTAATACCTGCGGAGGACACGAATACAATAATAGGCATTTTGAACAGATTTGTCGTCGTGCACGCTTCACGAGGTATGTTTGTGATAGTAATTTTAGAATGTTGCAGAATATCTAGAATATTTCATGCCGCGATACGCATCCTAGAAATTTCCATACAAATCCAAATATAAGGGCATTTAGTATTAGGAAGGTCAGTCGACCTGTTCTTAACGGTCCGTTGTAACTTGAAACTATTCTTCTTCTAAATATGTACCTACGATATAAATCCCTCGATATGTATTTGTCAAGCCAAAGTCGGTGACAATTATGAATTGCACTCGGGACAGAATCATTATTTTCAGGATCTTTATAGCAAGCGATTCTCCATGAAAATGCGAAATTTGTTGATATTACCTCCAAGTTGATCGTATCCGCGATGGTAAGACGATTCAATTGCTCTCCAGAGACCAAATCGACCACGTCATAAATAAGCGCTTCTTCCAAGCCTAACAGCGCAAAATCGAGCGTAACTGACGTCTATAAAGTGGAAAAAATTGTCACACCGTGCAGTATCAGTAATCGACTATGATTCATTTGATCAGTCACTTGGTTTATTATTCGCCCGCCGAGCGATTGCGCTCCAACCACTCTTTTGCTTAAGTAAATTTTTAAAACGTTGGTGACTGAATAAGTACACATAGTTGAGCCCCAACAGTGACAATGAGTTAACTTTCCTCCACTAAATTGAACTAATGGGAGAATATTCAGTCTGCAGTGAATTTACAATACATTTCTTCAATAATTGAAACAATTCGAAATTGAGTTCAGAGGTGTTACGCACTTTGGTTGCTGCTCGGTTGAATGCGACGAAAACGAAGGAATGTTTCCCGTTCACCAGTGGCGTTACTGGCTTGCGATAGTATCCGATATCGTTGTCCTAAAATAATTCCTGCTCAATAAAGGGAAACGTCGCTTCACTGTTTCGGACGCTAATTGCTGTGGTCTAAAGAATTTCAATCGGTATTGCTTCACAAAATTTTCTGAAGAGATTCTCTTGGTACTGGAATCTAAATAGAGGAGAGTGATAGATGAATGAGGTAGAAAAGTAATGAAAATTCAAATATCCTACTAAAATTATGGCTCAAAGTCCAACGATGCAAAGATATAGGTTAAATAATAAAGCACAACTGTTTCCATATCCTCCGTCTCTACTGTACTATATTCCTCAAAAAAGTAATATCATAAATGAATAAATCATATAAAAATAGTAAAAAGAATGCTCACCTGCTTGAACCGTTTGCCCATAATACCAAGCGGATCCTGGTCAACGGCGATTAATCGTTTGTTCAGAAGGATCTCCCTCGTGCCGGGCATCATTTCTCGCAGGTCGTTTGACATCAACAATGGCGCACTCCAAAGACACCACAGCGCCATTTGAACCAACGCCTGGTCACTCGTTAGACCCTGATTGCCCACGATGATCTCAAATGACCAGTTCTCAGTTTTGTGCAAAAAACATGCAGTGATTACTATTACAGCGTAGTGATTGTTAGTGATTCATTTGCAACCACACACTGGGTTTCCTGTACGGCCGCTGAGCGGTCGTGTCCTTTTGATACTGTTCGATCGTTAGTTACTTAGCTAAAGGTTCCGTTGAATTTGCACTCCATCACCTCCGACGTCTACACCCAACACACGAGTTATAATAATTACCATCAACTTTCAGGGCTTATTTAGGGTCAGTCGAAACTATTTCATTGAATGATTTGATAAAACTCTCGAAAATTTACCATATCGGGATCGTTCCAGTGACCGGGTCCGTGAAACTTGGCGAACATGTCCTGGTTAGCGTCGTAGAAATCGATAATTGACAATACTGACGGCCAACTGATTTGAATGTCATCGTAATTACGCCAGAGATTGCAGTGCTTCACCACGCTGGGGTAATCGGGCTGAAAAGTGATGGATTTTGCAAACCTGTAGGTCATGTGCTTCACACTTTGCTTGTAAAATACACTAAACTTTTTGAAACAATCTACCAGAGCCCCGGCAAATAGCTTAGTTTCAAGTGGTTAATAGTGACGCTCTTGTGAAATGATAGTGAGAAGAGCAGTCGAATAAAGTCTCTAATTTTTATAATCCAATCGACACCAAAAAGTAATTTATCAAGCCATAAACCGACCTGTCTTTTCGCCACAGTCAGAATGTAGTATGGCCAGCTACATGAGTACACCATTGGTCGCCCAGTTCTGTTCAAGCTCTCGCCCATCTTGGGATAGGCTATAACAAAATCGCAACGTTATACAGTAAAAATTGTTTATCGCGATTTCGTATACAGCGGTAATTCGCTTATAGCGGTCACGTTTGGCCGATCTCTAATTTATCGATATGAGCGATTTATACTTCATGTGGTACATTTTTTAACACATACAATATACATTTACAAAATACGGAATAATAAGCTCTATTATTATATGATACGGTAATACCTTGGTTCAGGCGATTTTCAGGCTGAAAGCAGCCATCGAACTTTAAGTAATCGGCGTTGAACTCGGCGTATGTGAGCGCGTCAGTTTCGATGTTATTCAAGTCGGTACCGGCGAAACCCATGCAAGTTCGCTGACCAAAATTCGAATAAATGCCCATCAGTAGGCCCCTTTTGTGAATCTGAAATTTCGCGGATAATTCCAGTAGCGAATGTGTACCAATTTCAGTTCAATAATGGCATTTTCCAAGTCAAATGTCACTTTTCTGAAAAGTTCGTTCAGCAAGTGTCCTATAAAACTTTGGAACGTCCTTTTGGAATCACAATATTCTGAGTGGTTTTTAAAATGTATTTATAAAAGCGGAGTGGGTATAATAAAAGTCAACTATATTTAACCAGGAAACGTGCAATTACGAAAAAAATGTTCAACACGCGCAATAAACACACAAAATAAATATAAAGTAAATTAACAAAATACAACATTAAAAACAAAACACAGTTAACTAAATTTATCATATGTACGAAATACAGTAACCACTCACCTGATCTGCAAGCCAGGAAATTCCGTGCGAGAAGCGGACGGGGTCGGCGATCAACCTTCCATTCTTGTCACGCGTCTTCGTCATCCAACAGTCGTCGATGTTGACGCGATTGTAACCGGCGGCCTGGTACCCCTCCTTTACCAACACGTCTGCCATTTCCAAAAAGAGGTCTTCGCTAAATTTAGATCCATTAACATTCAGAACTACTAAAATCGCAGCAGTCAGCAAGTCCCAAATGAAGAATACTAGTGCGCATATTTTGAAAATTTGTGTCTTAAAACAAAGTATTACGGTAGACGCAGAATACAATAAATTCAATAAAATTAGACGGTGAACACAACTCTTCGACTCAATCGCAAGACAAAAAAGAATGAAAGCGCGATAGTGATCGCGGTTGAACTCAATGAAAAGAGAGGGAAGATTTAAATTAGTAATTAAATCAGGGCATAAATGATTTTCAAAATGCCCATCGCAGTCAAAAGCATTTGATACGCACAAGCCTGGTTAAGTTGTAAAGGACATTACTATATTTATGTTAGAGAGACTGATATAATTGTAAAAAACTGCCTGCCTGATGCAGTGTTTGGGATATTTCACGCAGTCTGTCTGGCACATGAACCGCGTCCAGGATAACCATCCCATCGGTGGTGTCAATGCTAGACCATTATCCAGGCATTTCATCCGGAGAACACAACAACAAAGAAGCAAGATCCTGAGCAGAGTTTGCATCTTTCTTGGCGCATACCTGAAATGCCAATTATCCTCATTTAACTGTGACTATGCAGTTTCCGGTTAGTTGATAAAGATTCGATTAATATAGGATGTCTTAAAAATGACAAAGTCCCCCCTATGCCTGGTGATTTCTGGACTTCTGTACATATACAGTCAAAATAGTGTGTTAAGAGAATTTAAAATTAAATAGCGCAGCTTCATGGAAGAATATCTCGATATGTCACTTTCTCGGCGTAATTACAAGATTTCATCAAAGAGTACGATTTATTCTGTTAAATACGTTAAAGATGTCTAATTATCGCGAATAAATCGTATCGCGATGGCGAGGGCGACATTTTGGCAAATTTATTAAGAAATGACTAGCTCGCCGCATAAAACTGATGAAGAGAAATTTGAAGGGTAAGGGTAAATGAATGGAATTAACGGTATAATTTTAACAAACAGTTATATGTGCGTGTCAGAATATAAAAATATTCAACAGCGCTCTATAGCGAGGAAAAGCGTCGCATAGATTGGTGTATGTTCCTAGATGGAACAGTGTCATGTCACACAAGAAAACTGAAAAATGTCCAGAGTTTTTGCCAAATGCCGGCGGAAAGGATTTTTATTCACAGAACAGCATTAAATAGCACATCAAATGTGACATGAACAATTATGCTGAAAATATGAACACAAAGAGTAATAATAAATCACTTATACAATTTATACAATGGAGAAAAATATTCAAGTACTAAAAAACGAATGCGAAAATCTAACTAACGCACAATTTTGTCGAATACATCCAAGTAGCGAAGATTTCCGGTCATTTCGACACGGCCACGAAGTACTGAACGACCGAATAGCTGAGATATTTGGATTAAACAGTTTTCCGCAGCATTCCTTGTTGGTTCCGCTTCAGACAACAGTCCGATCAGAAGTGGACCTTCAATCAATTGCTGAAGGAATGGCTTGAAACGCGCCTTGCTGATTCCTGAAAGCAGTTATCCTTGAAAACAGCTACAGTAGAATTCGCTTATAGCGGTTTCGGTTATAACGGTTTTTCGCTTATACCGGTCAAGTTTAGCCGGTCCCAAAGCGTGTCTTCCCATACAAACAAGTTCGTTTATACCGGTATTTCGCTTATACCGGTCAAAAAATGCCGGTCCCGCAAAAACCGCTATAAACGAATTCTACTGTATTCCTAACTTCGGGGTGACTACTTTCCAGAAGATCTTCCATTCAAAGCTACGAAACTACACTCTGATACCAATCCCATAAAATCAATGTGACTATAGAAATGTAATACACTCTGCATGGTCGTAATTCATTTTTCACAATATGTGTGATGAAAATGCAGAAATTTAATTGCATTTCTATACTTTCCATTAATATTAGTGTCAACTAAGTTGTGAAGTCTAAATTGTGGAAGGAGATCTTCGTTAGTGGCACAATTGGTTACGAGACGAAGCAGAACGAACCTGATATTATTTTCGGGGCGCAGTTGCAAATGGTCACCACTAGCTGCTGATAATCCGGCGAAATCCGTTTTGCATCCGAAGAGTCTGTTTTGCTGCAAAGGTTGAACGCTGTGGTGATGAAAGAGTGTTCGAATATGGCGGTATGCATTTGTTTTAGTGCACAAAGCTCGGCGATCAGATGAAAAGTGCCATCGGCGACTTCAATGGGCGTCGGTTCCCGGCGAAGTGACTCACCGCAACACGCGCAAGGTCTGAAAGAAAGGGTAATCTGACCTCTATCATCAAAGTTTTTTCGCCCCTACTGTGAAAAGCGTTTATGCCGATACTTAAGAGACCGGCCAAAATGATTGGTATAAGCGAAACCGATATAAACGAATTAATTATACTGTACCTGGCGTCGAGCGCCCGGGTTAGATATCGACAAGAGTGAGTGGACTGGGCAGTCGGAGCGCCGATGGAGTCGCCATCACGTTTATCCAAGATGAACGCCGTCATTCCACTGTTCAAAGTGCACGACGAGACTGATTGCTCGTTGTCAGCCGCGCTTTCATGCGAATCCTTTGCCGCAACCTGAAACAGGCGAGCGTACAGACCAACTTCATAAAACTGGCAATGCAGGAGTTGCAGGCGACAGTGTGATCGCGCACAACCGCCGATGGAGCGTGACGAACGCTCGGACGGACGTGCAAGTCGTATAGAATCACCTGTGGGCGTAAAATACATACGACGATTACTCGACGAACTGACAATCATTAAGCCTAAGCCGTAATAGTTCTACGAAAACAGCAGATTAAATCTTACAATATCCACTCCTTCACGGATCTTTGGCAGCAGCCAGTTGGAAACGTCTGCTTCATACGTGGCGACCAATGATGCTAAACATTCGGCGGCACCCTGACGGAATAATGGAACGCTATCGTGCAATTGAGCGAGGAAGGAGGGCAGAATCCCAGTGGTCAATGACGGCCGACCGACGTCGGGGAACAGACGGAGCAAAGAAGATAGCGCTATGCATGCGGCGTCCCTCACCACGCCGCTTCCATCCTGAAAAAGACCGTACTTACAGGATGGCGCGAATGAAGTATCACACTGGTGTTTTTTCCACTAACTTGAAAAAGCCTAATTTAATTCTCGTTACCTTTTAACCGCAGATATCCTGATAATTCTCTAATGTTCTCGTTTAAAATCAGCAAAATTAGTTACAAATGAAGCGAGCTGTAAGCAATGAAATGCGACTATCTATGAAATTCAGTTTTTAGCAGAAATGTTTTTGCTATAATCAGTGACTACTGAACTAGGAAGCAGTCATATATTTAACCACAAATGCTTCCAGAAATCTCAAACTAGTATTTTATCAGATAATATTAGTAGAAACATTGAGAATCGAATAGAAATTCTCTACTGCCTCAACCGTCTTAAACCCCTCGCCAGCGCAACAGCAGACCTTCGCGAGCACACGCGTGTTGTGTGAGTTGCGATGCGACCACATATCATGCGTGACACTACGAGTGTCTTGTCGAGTGTCCATTTATTAAAGGAATATCTGATTAACTAATTAGCGCGGTAGTGGCGCAGTATTCATTGCAATTAAAAGACTCGATCTGATCTTCATTCAAGCAAAGGTCTGTGTGATCGAGATCTTTACTTGTGTTAAGGCATACCGTTCCGTTCAAATAAAAAACTTCTTCAACGCAGAAGAGTGAATTCTCGAAGGTAAAAATCGATATTTCCATGATGTTAAGAGGAATCTGATTTATTTGGGCGTATACAAGGCAGCGACAATTTAGAACTCGCTATTCTGTGATGAAAGAATATTTAAATTCAAGAAATTGACACGGCAAGACAATCTCAGATTATAGTATTTAATTTCAATCAAATACTGCACCACTGCGCTCTTCATTTACTCAAATAATTTAATAAAAAAGATACTCGACAAGTTGGTATAATATTTACAATTTTACAAATATCGTTTAACAAACCACAAGACAGCGAGAGAGGACATCGAACAGAGGGCCGGCTTGCGGCTCCAAAGCCGATTGGTTGATCTTGGACAGCAATTCTGAAATCGCCTGGCAGCAAGCTACCCTAGTGCCATGATGGTTCGCTTCTATCTGAGAAGTGTAATAAGCAACCACCTGCAAAGAAATACTTTCATTCTTGGTGAAAAAGGGTGTTCAAGCACATAAAAGCGAGCTGATCTCTATTAGATATAGTACTTGGCTTGATTTCGCGTTAGCGATTGAGTAAACTTTGATTATAATAAAAAGAGAGAAAATACACTATCTTACCTGCGGCAGATGCGACGTCACCAAAGCGAGTCCATTCCTCTTAGTGGCACTGATCCAAGTCTCCACCGAGTAGCTTTGTACTCCTTCGGCGGAATGAAATCGATTCAAACACATCGGAGGGATGAGTAGAGGGAGCCATTTCGACATGACGTCATCGTCGCAGCAATTAAGAAGAAAGTGACGAACGGCAACTGACGCGGCTCGTTGAACCGGACACCAATAGTCGGATAGGCCCGATGCCAACGTTTCAGCGATTGCAGTCGAGGAGAAGAGCGCGTTGACGGCCGAAAGATCGCTGCGACCCTATAGTCAAAATTTGCCGATCAGTAAGAAGCAAATGAAGTATTGGTCCCATAGAAGTAAAGGTTAATAGCGTGGACGTCGCAGGCAACGTGCTCAGATTAGGTTTCCACACTAAGCGCACTAAAGTGTACACTGCGACCCTCTTTTATAGATGAAGAAATAAGGACGATAATGCAAAGTGGAAATGGTATAAAATTAATCAACGAACCTGAATACATGTACCGATAGTTCCCAACAGCTGATAGGCAGTTTCACGAACAAAGTGATTCCGATGTCTGGTCGCGCTATGGATTAAATCAAAGAGAGCCGCGTCAAACTTTGGCAGAAACGCAGTGGAACAGCCTTCTACACAGCTTTGCAGACAGGTCATCGATGTTTCCAAGCAACCCCAGCCAGCTGTGATGTGCAAAACCTAAAACACAATGATGTACTTTCACAGTTACTCCACAGTATCAAACTATAGAGCAGAATGTTTAATACTACTTGTTATCTTTTTCCTGCATGATATCTATAAAACTGCTCGTTATGAGAACAGCTTGAACTAAAAGAAAAACTCCAGTCATGTCCAACCGTGGAAAACTCATTGCAGGTGTCATACTTTACCGTATAAATAATGGTTAATGTGTTCTAAGCATATATTGTTGTCAAATTTTGTGTTCTGTAAACTGCGTATGAAAAAGTGGCTGCATATATTATTGTCTCGACTTGAAATTAGCGAACTGTTAGCGAACGTCATGATAAGCTCATGGCACGCAATAAACTGTAATACGTTTATACAGCTTGGGAGGTCAAAGATCCCCTTCAAAATGGACTTTTTGTCGAAAGAGCAGTTGACAGCCAAGTTGGCTGTTTGTCAAATAAAATATGATTGTTAACAGCACTAAAACTAAACCGAGTTTTCGTCAAAAAATTTCAACCAGTAATAAAGATTCAAAGAGAATTAGAAAATCACCAACTTAAAAGTGTCTTTAGCACGGATACCGTCAAGAAAAATCTCAGGGGAGACGGCTTTCCTGTTACTGATGAAGAAAATTGTGAGAGTAAACGCTTACCGTTGCAGCATCAGCTTCAGCAGAACTGACGCAGTCTCCGCTTTGTTCCGCGCGCGACAGATTCTGCGCAATCAGAGAGATTATTCTGTCGCTGAAGCGATCGTAGGCAGCGGCACCCTCCATTCGGCAGAAAACTCCCAACACTTCGGCGCAGGCCAGCCGAACGCGGCTTTCTGGATCCACAATTAAATTCGTGACAATCGCCGATTCGATTTCCTGTCGAAAGTGGTCCGAAGAACGGCCGTTGGAAATGAGCAACTTTGCCGCATGCAGACAGCCATGGCGCTCCTCCCAACCTGAAACTTCGATATTTAAATGATTTAGATTGTCCTTATTAGCTAGTTTATTCATATATGATCATCTGAGTTGACAGTAACCGAGGACGTTTTCTTTCAAGCAGAATGTATTGTCGGCAATGATATCTATTTTTTCCACTTTAATAAAGACACTTTGCAATTCAAAGAGGGCGTTTCTCACATAGAACTGACTTGGAAAATGACCTCTTCCATTTGGAAAGTATCCATAATAGAGTGGAGATGATATATGCACAGTTCAGCGCAAATACTAGAATCTTCAAATTTCACTTCCAAACGTGATAAGCTTTCAAATTCCAGAATGTTGGTCAGTGGAGATCACTAAACGGTAAGAGCTCTCAATGAACGTCCTGCAAACTAGCAGGCAATTCGTACTCCACATAATGCATAAGTAAATCTCTGTTACGACTTGAGTTGTAATATTCGCTACAGTCGTACTTTGTGTGCATACTTTAGCAATATGTTCCAGTTAAATTAAGATATATCAGAAGCAATGGATACCCGATTTTCGCCTGTTTCAGTCTTCAAATCATTCGCTCACCTTTCTCGCTGCTATGCAATCGCAGCAAAATAGCCTTTTCGAGCTCTGCGATTTCATCGCTGGTAAACTGGTCAATGCTGCCAGTTAGTTTTATTATTGCAGAATCGCGATCTAGACGTTTCAGGCTACAAGCCTGCTCGAGAAGATCTTGCAGCATGTTATCTTCTCCCTTTTGTTGCATCGTTATTTATTACAAACTCTAGCAAAGTACATTTAAATGTGTTGTTGACCACCGTTGTTCGCTCAGTATACAGTACTCTTAAACTTACGAATCATGTTCTCCGGTTGAGAATTAATTAGCATTCTTTGCAATGTTCGCAGCGCATAAATGAAAATTATAGTCCCTTAACTTTGAAATGATCGATAATGGCACTCACTTGTATTCTTAATTTGCCTCACCTTATAACACGATACGCTTTAGTTTTAACCTGCAAATATCCGTCCTCAATTTACCAGCGTATAGTAAGGATAGGTTGACTGAACTCATTCTTAATTGTATAACTGTACTTATTTAGGGACCCGTATGGAATATTTTTGAAGTCGTATCGCGGTGGGGAATATTTAGAGATTACTTAACATTCTAGAAGTGCCATCATTCAAGTATTGTCAAGTGCACGCCGCTACAACAAGCAAACAGTGACTTTATTCAGAAAAAGGATTCAGACGCAATTAAAAAATTAGCAGGTTCACAAAATTGGTTTTGTTCTTATTGGTGCAATGGTAGCAGAAGCGCTCTGGTTGTTAGATTGTTCCTTTTTAAGGTGATCCGTGCCGCTCATGTTGGATTGTTTCTTTATTGGATGATCCGTACTGCTCTCGTCAATTTGCTTGTTCTTCAAAGTGCAGCAGTTTGTCTTATGCGCCAGAGGCCATGTGGGATTGACTGTTTGGATTTTAGGGGACGGCGCGGCAAAAGCATTTTTTAAGCACTGTGATAGTTGATCGAGAAGTGGAGCGTAGCTGGCCGCCTCGTCCAAATAACTGCATCTGAAACGCCTTCCTTGTAACCCTGCGTGCACTGAGGACGACGTTAATATTGTTAAACAAAATATGCGATCATGTTTCCATTTTTTATAGGTTTCATTTACTTCTTTTAAGGATCGCTTCTTGAATTTGGATGCTGCATCTACTAAACTTCCTCCCGGAAAAGAATATCATTTCAAGAGGTTAAGTGAGATTAAGAGAAAGACGAAAACGTCGAATTCTTCCTGTGAAAATTTAAGAACTTTTATCCATTATCGCTGTGCACCAAGTATGTTCTTGGAAAGTACATTAAGGTATAGAGTGCGAAAAAATTTCAGTTTCTCCAAATCAATCAAAAACGTTTTGTGATTTTGGACAAGTATCAACAATATTTGCAACTGAAATCTTGAAATGGCTATTCCGAGTATCCTATTTAGATATTAATGCAAACTGTTTAACATGCGCAATGTTTAAAATGGACTGAAATGCCACAATTGCTGACGCTAATATTAATAGTGCTTAGCTTAGCAACCTGTGCAGTAGGAATGCAATTTGAACATCTCGTTCCTTGATGATTCCTTCAGAACGAGCAGTCTGTTGACGAGCAGTTGTCAGCTCTTGTTGAAGTAACTTGATTTCCGCATCTTTCTTGCACGCTAGAGCGCGCAACCTAAATGATAAACAGCTAATCAAAAAATTGCAGCTGCAATGCCGCTCTACTCTCTGCGCAGATGCAACGCAATAATCAAAACAGCTATCTCAAACTTGAAAATAACACGTATTTTTAGTCGTGTCAACCATATTTACCCTATCTCAATTCTATCCCTGTATAACAGGCAAAGAGCATGAAAGAGTAACAAACCGTTCGCCATAAAAAAATATACGTTACATTTGATCTAACAAGGCAATAGTCGTGGAGTAGCTATGACTTGCATTACATACACCTTAGCAGTTCAGTCTTGCGACGACAATGCAGTTCTTTGAAATGGTTTTGCCTGTTTTTATATTAAGTCGAAATACTTGTGGGAGAGGAGATCGTTTTTTACTTTAGTTTTTTGACGATGCCGCAAATAAGTACTCTCGAATAAAGAAAATAGGAGGAAAAGCGTATAAACGTTTTAGATAACCAATACACACAGTGTGTATCAAGAACGACGATTTTCCATACCTTTCAACATGTTCCTGTTCGCGACGGTCAAGCAGCTCCTTTTGCTCTAAAATACGCTGTTCAAGTTCGATCACTCGCTGATTGACGAGCAGCAAATGTTCGTTGGCCTGTCTGATCGATCCTTCGGTCAGCTTCCCCTCGTTGTTCCACGAAGTGAACATTGTCAAGAGATTTATTTTTGCAATTATTTATACAGCTGAAATGAACGAATGCAATAAATTCAGAGGATATTAGGTTCTCGCCGATTTGGCGAATAAATTTTAGATCGTTTGCATAAGAAGATCATCATTTGAAACTTTCACAATCTCACAAATGACAACTTAAGCTCTAAGCTCAATCGCAGGAGAAACTGTTAAGTATTTGAGAAGAATTTTTTTCTCGCGAATTATATGAATCATGTACTGAGAAGAAGTACAATTATTATCAATGTCGTCAATTATTTCAGAACATTTTTTTATGTGCGATGTAATCACGTATAAAAAATTTTGAAGGTGAAATTTGCGCAACTTTCCGTGATCGAGAAGTTTACAAAAATTCATTAATTATTATCCATATTAATGTAAAGGGGAGCGTCGTAAAAGTGCACTTTTTCGAAAGAATGGCTAAAAATTTAGGCAGCTATATATTTCTGAAAATGTCATATGCAGCTCATAAAACGCCGAACCACCACGACTACCGTTTACAGGGTGGCGCAATAGTTCTGATAACACTTTTAAATTATATTACATTGAAAGTGTTATCATAACCTTTATACCTCTTACAGATGGACACGCGCCTTTCAGTTTTATACACGAAATTGGCTGATAGTATCAGAATTCCTAATGTTAATAAGGGTGCTTGGGAAAAAGTAATTTTCCCGTCACGGTTCCTGTAACACTACACATAATCGGCTAGGATATTCGCTCCTTCATTATATATCATCGGAATGCAATGGCGTTGCGACACGCAATAGCTCCATCGCAATAGAGCCAAATTAAAGCAGTAGTCAATTGTCGAACGGCTACCGACACTGTAAAACTGGTTTTAGCGCGCTACCACACGGTTGAAACCATCAGCCTGCGCCCAACACGAGGGCGCACCAGCTTTTAATATGAATGTATCGTATATTATGTATACAGCTGTAACAGCAGCGCTGCCATCGTCCATTCGTCGATCCTTTGCAAAGCTATTTGGCCACTCATCCGCATCGCCGTCGCTCCATTGGCAGGTAATGCAGCTTGTGCTATTGATTAGCACAGAGCACAATTCGTTGCAACCAAAAGTGGATAAAAGTGAAAATGCACCGATTCTGTATCGGATGACTCTATGATTGAATTTAAAATAATGGTCCTTAATAATACAATACTGTTCCTTGCATATAGGTTCAGAATCAGCAGTAGCATCAAGGTGGAATTAGCTAGAGTATTGAAGTCTTCCGCACTTCTGGGTAACTAACTTAAAAACGAGATTCCAAGATAAGTGAGAAAAAAATCCTCTTCTGCCCTTCTGATGTCAATCCGAAAGTTTATTTTATAAAATCGTTGTTGCTACAGATGTTGTAATTTTAAATTTTCCGAATGCTGAGTGCTTTCTCTGGAAAAATCCCTCACATGTGCGTCGCAAGCGATCCTTTGCTGCAAACTCGTAATGATAGCATCAGTGAGGTGCCTACTAAGAAAATGCGGTAAAGGCAAAATTTGAAATCGGAGGACAGGGCACCGAAAGACATACAAAGTGAAGCTCGTTCATACCGATAAATGGGAATCAGGTAGATTTGGAGCAATAAATACGAATCTGTTTGCATAGATTAATGACCGGTATCAAAAAGTACAGTGTCTATATGCGTTATGTGGTTCAAGCAGCTTGGTTAACATGCATGTTAGCAATTGAAGTGAAGTTATGTTTACAGCGTGCAGCATAAGTTCTCTCTTGAATTTCGATTAATGAAAAACATTGATAATATATCTCTTTTTGACAGTTGAACTACGCGTTTATGGAGCTCTAACGTGAGCTGTATTCTGACCGATATCAAAAGGATACATAGGGCAATAAGCTTTTAATAATCAAGGTGGAACAAAGGAGGATCATTATGATCAAGCTTCACCGCGTGTGTCAGGATACGAAAGTCTTTACTCCTAATCTCTAGAGATTACTGTGAAGGATTCACTTTAAAGAAATCTCTTGTTTATGTCCTTAAGGTCGCTGATATTTAGTTATTGCTGAATTTGCGGTTTTAATCGAATGTTATATTAATATTAAATGGATAAGAATCAGAAAAAAAACTTTTGCGTCACCCTTTATTAAGGTAGTCTTTTAGCGCATTTACAGTTCGATACATACAATTGACATGAACACTGAAAAAATTAGCGGGATTCAAAGAAGCGTAGGGGGAAATATTCATGTACAGAAGCGATTACGAATATGAAGCTGAAAAGACTAGAAAACAAGGCAAGAGGCTGATAAAGAGCAAAGCGCAATGCCCCCTCAAGCCGCATAGTTGAAATCGCTTATAGCAGTAAACAGGAAATTAAACTTCCGAGATCTTCAGAAATAATTACCGGTAAAATGATTTCAGCCCTGCGTACACAATAGGCAGATTACAAGTTCGGAGTCAAACATGACCGCTATATACGATCTCTACTGTGTCATTGTTAAAAAATTTTATTAAATAAGACGCAAATATTGATGGTAGGACATTTGGGCGTTGCTTTGGAATAGATTGGATTTAAAACAACTGCTCACTGATTTTCGATTCGATATAACCTTTGATCGCAGCGCGCTCAAGAGCATTTCCAAATGCTCTAACCCGTGTGCTGTTTGATTTGAAAGGGTTCAGCTGTTTGGGATTAAGTTAATTCCGTTGACAAGGATACTGCATTATCGGAAGATTATCGGTCTGAGAATAACTTCCCTCTTTTCAATGGCTGTGACAGAGCGAGCGGTTAATAATCATTCAAGCGTATGTACGCTAGCTGCACTAGAGCTTCCGTAATGCAGGAGGCTTCACGCTATCCTGCACGCAAAAATTAATATAACTTGAGTTGATCATACTTGTCTCACGTTCTGGTGACAGGTCAGGTTTGCTCAATTAAATAACTGTTTGATATCTATGCATTGCGTTCGCTTTAGTTTAAAATTACTACCATGAACAACAGCACGGGCCTGTATGGCGATTGGTTTGGCTCAAGCTACCAGTGGTTTTTATGGACATCTTTCGTGCTTGGAATCCTAATAAGCATCAGTAATGGTCTCGTGATCTGGCTCGCACTGAGCTCAAAACATATTCGTTCGCGACTGGCAAACTGGTTCGTGGTTGGATGGGCCATAGCGGATTTTGTTTTCGGAATCGACAAAGTGCTGCTGCTTCCGTTTGCGTTCACTTTCGCCAAGCAATATCCGATTATATGCGCGATCGAGGGGGGCGTTCACTTCACTTCAAGCATCGTATCAGTAGGTGAGATGGTAAAAAAGCCTGCACTTTGTTAACAGAGCTGCTCTCTAGCGGTCTGTTTTCCATCTGCTCAGTCGATCTATCAAGACTCGGCTGATTGTGTATAATATTTCGGTTATGCACGATCTCATGTAAAAAGTACGAGACGCAGTCGACTGATGTCTGACTTCTGAGGTCTTGAACCAGCTGGCTGCGTTTCGTTCTTCAAGTCAGAGATCATTCTGTACAAATGTGTCTATGAGCAGCAGATCTCAGACGGCAGTGACTGAGCGTTGGATAAATAAGGATTAGCTTCCTATACTTCCCACGCTGAGATATGAAGAACCGTCTCAATTCGACAGTGTTATTCATACAGTATTATATGAATAACTGAAACAATCCTGCTTGTCATTCACTTATTTTAAGAGACTAGCAGTGAAGGAGCATCTGGGAGGATGTAACCCTGTATCATTAATCTAAAAGTCGTAATTTGCGAGGGGATGCAAAACATTAAAAATGTATTGACTATCACTGAGTCTTTCCTCGTCATTCGTTACTTTCCCATTATAATTGTCAAACTTGCATTCTGTTTGAACGCTTATGTGACTAAATAGCTGCAAGATTGACTAATATGAATATAAAAGTAATGAATTGTGTCAATAATTGTTTAGGAATTATATATAAACGTGCATGACATTACGCTGTAAAAACATGGCGTCTGTTTTCGAAAAAGATTTGCTTTGCCTTAAACTTCATACCAAAACAGCTTTCGTCGGTTTTCGATAATAGTTTCAGGGCGGGGGCATGCTTTCAAGAAAATCCGGTATGAAGAGATGAAATTTGATCTTTTCAGCTTCTCCGTCAATGATGGCCGCCTGTCGCTATTACACAGTAATCCAAGGCTTGCCGAACTATTCGACCCCACCCTTTATTCGACCTATTTTCTTCACAAAAACTGGCGTTATCTCTCTAATCGCCGGATCATGGGTCTACCTTTTCAGCTTAACCGGGATCCTACTGGGATTTAATCAAATGGGAATGAACATCCACGGATTTTGCGCTCACAAACCGTTCACCTCGTTGCCGTTTTATATTTGGTATTTAGTTTGCTTCTTGTCATATGCTTACATCGCTACAATTCCTATGTTTATTTATACTGCAAAATTAACGCGATTCTTGAAAGAGCACAGTCACGCTCCAGGTCATTCAGAGGACAACAGCGAAACAAAAGAATTGGTGAAAATGATAAAATTTGCTGCTGCGCAACCGTTCATTTTTCAATTTATTCCTGCATTTTTCCTTCTGCTGTCCGATTTAACACTGCTTCCACTATCCGTAACCTACGGTCGTGTTCTTGCGATAATATTTGCGTTCGCTGCGTTTATCGATCCATGGTTGACTATCTTTCTTCTGCGTCCTTTTCGCCGAGAGTTTATTCATCGCTATTATGGAAGAATATTCAATCGTATCGATTCAATGTTCAGCAGTCACGATTCAGCAGTATTGCATGCCGGTAGTGAGGGAGCGCCTCCGATTATACTGCATTGCTCTTCTACGTAGATCTGAAAATTGAGCAGTTCCGAAAGTATCCATACAAGATTCGCATTTTGCTGCGTATTGCTGCATGTCATACACGTCTTGAAGTGTTTTCAATTTTTTATTAAGAGTTATAAGAAAGTGACTTTTGACAGGAATTGCTGCCAGAATATATCTTAATTGAAAGAACTCATAGCGGCCGTCCACCAGTAATTTTCAAACAAAGACTTCATTTTTGTGACTTTGTCGATTCTTTATCATTCTGTCGTTGTTGTATGTTTAAAAGTTATATTTATTTGTAGAGGACTTTTCACATGAGCATCCCATTGACTCTTGCTGTCATAAGATTGCTTTGCTACCAATAAGCGTTCAATAAATTTCAGTTTAAACTGTACAAGTGCAATCTTCAAGCGACAGTTAAAAAGTGTTCCAATCATACCTTTACAAGGGTTCCGAAATTTCCTCGTTATGGAGTAAAATGTTGGGCTCCCATTAGTGTACTGCGGGAACGAAATGAGGGATTTTGCAAGGCTGCGAACAGAAAATAACACGGATCTTATAATGTAGTCATCACGTGGATCAGTGGTTCCGTCACATATTAAGAATTATGTATCAGGGCAGTTAGGAGGATTCGATCAAACTGTCGGCAACTTCTCCGTAGTTTTCCACAGCTAAACATTCTATGCAAACGACGTCGTTTCAGCGCAAGAGAGAAATAATTACAGACAACAGCAATCTGAATAATTGCTTATTATAGCTTTCTTTTGGATCGGTAGAGAGGCAAGGATAATGGAGTGCAGTCGACTGAGCCCGTTCGTGCGCCCCCTGCTTATTCTTGGATATTGCTACTTATGTGATGTCACAAAAACTTCCATACTTGCAAAAGTAGCGAATATTTGTGGTGTGCCTTTCTGGAACCCTATATTAAACCCGGCTGCGTTACACTACAGGTCTCTCCAAGGGCTTGTACCTTGGAGTGACCTACGTCATAGAACTGTAGTGCGACGCAGCCGGGTTACAGAAAGGCACACCACATATGCACTTAGTACTACGCGCTCGCTCCACTGCGTTGCGCTCGCTATGCTCCGTACTAAAACACTTTGGCCTGCGGTAACTACTAATAGGGGCTACAGACTGTTTATTCGTAGCACGGTTATCGAAACAAACAGACGAACGTCATACACAGGGCTCGCAAATCACCGAACACACTTACAGAACAATAGATCGAGAGAATCACACCTAAAACGAACGGAACACAATACAGCACGAACCAATTAACCGCAAACTACTGCACAACTACAATAAAACACAAGCCGCTAACAATGCTGGCAAACCAACCCAATGCGAGCCCTCGTTCCTTGCTGTCAGCCACCTTTCACACCGAATATAAAGTCAAACGTGGCTACTATCAAAACTGACATCGCTCCTCTCCACATCAACCACCTCTGATATACGCGAAAAGACGCCAAAGATGAGGGTAAGCACCGTCCCAAAACGGTGGTCCCTGAGGAGCAGGTGGGGAACTGTAACAACTGAAAGATCAGATTAATCTCGTCTCCCATCACCTTATTGTGGTGCACTGCCAGGGGGACGGCCTCAGGGTCCCTTGCGCAATGGCCATCAGGATCAGGTCTCTCGCCGCGTTGACTTGGCAGCCAATGAGATCAAAGCACTACACAAGTGTTGATCAGGTCACTTCGGTCTTGCTGCTGGTGCAAGGATATTCCTGCGCCAAAAAAATGTGACCACCATCAGTTCCTCTAACGTACTGTTGACGCACAGCATCTCATCCTGGCACGCCACAAAGCGTGTGATGATCGCCAGCTAAGACGTCGTCGTCCTATCGGCCTTAGAGGCACACAGAAAGTCTTGCACTTGGGCTGAAGTGGGGCAGAGCAGGGAGTTGGAGGCGGCGGCCTGCGCCAGCCGCGCTACCTTAACCAGTGACTATTGGGTGGGTGGGCACAAAGCAACCGTGCTACAGCGTTACAGCCGTAGAATTGACCTGACCTCCCTCGCCGCACTGGCTGTCCGTAATAGGCTCCGCCCACCTGGCTAGCAGCCAGGTCACAGTGTCGCACCGAACTGTATCGTAGTCCCCTACGGCCAAATTACAACTATATCCACCTACCGTAAACCGTTCCTTGACGAGCACTAAGTGCAGTAAATGATTTATACACTTCACTCTGTTCGTAAACTGTGCGCTGTCACATCAGCACAGTGGGGCGTAAAAGTCATTTACTGCACTTAGCTCCAATTATATGAAATTTTATTTGTTAGGGTGTAAATTTCGGCCTCGCTGATAACAGTTTTACGAAACGTAAATTTAAAGTGAATTGTCCTAAAATGATGATCGCACAAAAACAACGGTAAGCAATAACAAAAAACTGAACCTCTCATGATATTCAGATCTCTCAAGAATCAGAAACTGCCAAATTTCACAAAAAGAACGCTCAGAAGTGTATTTTTCGAAGCGGATTGAGCTAAAATTGAGCGTCGCTTAGGGGACGAGGTAGTAGCGCGAAGGTCGACGATACAGTACCGCCCAATCGCTTACGTATAAGATCAAAACACGCTCCGGAATAAGATTGCGCTTTAGAGATGGTAGGAGAACAATCTACTTCGATACTGAAAGAAAGTTAACCATTGCCTTTGACAAACATCAATAACAAAATGAAAACACTCAGGTTCGTAATACTTGAGAGCAGATGGTTTTGATTTATCTTTAACACTTACTCGTGTGGCTAGTGCCATGACATCGACATAAAATCAGCTGCTTGAAAGCTGAAATAGAGCTCAATAATCACGATCGAGTCGAATGCAATTTAGTAGGATAGACGAGGATGGTTAGAAATTCATGAAAAACTACAGCTGCTAGTCGATGCAATACTATCCTTCTAAAGTGTTGAAAAATCTTGTTGTCTTATATGTCAAGTAGAAAGGAGTGGAATACGAATTCACTCTCTGTTAAATTTCGAAATTATCCTTTGCTCAGTTAAATAACTATTTGATATCCAAGCAGGGCATTCACTTTAGTCTAATATCACTACCATGAACTACAGCATTATAGTACCGGCTTTACGTGACGTTTGGTATGGCCCAAGCTACCAATGGTTTTTTTGGTTGGAAATTGTGCTTGGAATTCTAATAAGCATCAGCAACGGCCTAGTGATTTGGATCGCCTTGAGTACAAAAAATATTCGTTCGCGACTGGCAAACTGGTTCGTGATTGAATTGGCCGTTGCTGATTTTGTTGTTGGATTCGACAAAGTGGTGCTGGTTCCGTTTGCGTTCACTTTGGCCGAACAATATCCGATTATCTGCGCGATCGAGGGCTGCATTCACTATACTTCGAGCGTCGTAACAATAGGTAAGGTGGTAAAAAAGTCTGCGGCTCGGTAAGAGAAATGGTCACTAGCAGCTTATTTCTCCACCGCTCAGTCGATCAATAAGAGTTTGACTACAGTGTACTTCGCTTATAGCGGTTAACGAGAGATTGGCACGTTTTAACCGGTATAAGCGAAATTGCTCATAATAGTCAAAATTGCGGCAAAAAGTACAGTATATTTTCGCGTTAGGAGTAGGCAGGAAACGTGGCTAACGTAAGGTGAGCTTGTAAAGTCAGAGTGTGTATACTGAAGCAATTTATGTAGCGCACCTAGGTCACTTGCATCGATCATACTAAGCTCATTTACTGATGACATGTCTGCCACTTTTTTGACCCGTATAAGTGAAGCCGCTATAAGTGAAGTTTATTGCAGTTGATTATCATATTTTAGCCATATACAGCCTTGTATAATAGGTATGAGCCGCAGTCGACTGAGGTCGGACTACTGAAATCTTGGACCAGCTGGCTGAGCTCATTACTCAAATTAACGATCATTCTGACTAATATATATTTATGGACAAGCTGATCTCAAACTTCAGTGGCGTCCATGTAAAATTATGACGTCATTAGCATGTCAGTTCGCAGAGTTTTCAGTTGCCTTTTCGATGAGGAGATCTTTCTGAAAGTAAAGTTTGCGAAAAAATTGACTAACTCTAAATACTAACACATCTTCCTGAAAGTAAGCTTATACCTTGTGACCTGTTTTCAATTAATGTCTCTTCTTATGTAAAGGTTTTAAATAAACATGTGTGACATAACGCATTCAAGCACTGCATCTATTTTCGAATAAGATCTGCTCTGACTTGAACTTTTCTCGCAGTGTTTTCCGGCTGTTATCGAAATAAGATGTCAACTAAAGGTTCATTTTCTCTTAAATCGATTAAAAGAGATGCAATTCGATCTTTTCAGCTGCTCCATCAATGATGGCCGCCAGCCGCTATTATACGGTAATCCGTGGCCTGCAGAGCACGTCAACAAACCCTTTTATTGAAGCCATTTTCTTTACAAAAACTGGTGTCATCTCTCTGATCGCCGGCTCGTGGTTGTTCCTTTTAGTGATACACGGCACCCTAGTCATATCCGATCAAATGGGAATGAGTATCCACGGGTTTTGTGGCACGAAACCGTTCAACTACTTGCTTTTGTACGCTTTGTATTATGGTTGCATTATGGCATTTATCAACACCGCAACGATTATTACATTTGTTTATGCCACGAAATTGTCGCAATTCATGAAAGCGCAAAGTGGTATTTCTGGTCGTTCAAATGAAAACAACGAAACGAAAGAGTTGTTGAAAATGATAAAAATTGCTGCAGCGCAGCCATTCCTTTTTCAGTTTGCTCCTGTGTTTTGTGTAATCCTGGGTGACTTGAAACTGGTATCACTGCCCATGGCCTACGATCGTGTTCTTGCGTTAATTTTTGCGTTTGCTACGTTAGTCGATCCATGGTTGACCATATTTATTCTGCGTCCTTTTCGCCGAGAGTTTGCTAATCGTTGCTTGAGAAAAGTTTTCAGCCGTGTCCACTCAATGATCGACAATCTGGATTCATCAGAAATGAATACCGTTACTGCCAGACGGCCTTCGATTATGGTGCATCGTTCTACGTAGATCCAAAAGTGAGCAATGTCCAAAGGATCCATACTTGAGTCGCATATTGATGCGTATTGAACACTTTTTATAAGCCATTTCATTCTGTGTTTACGGTTGTCACAACATAAGTTTTCGACAAGAATTGATGCCAGGATTGTTCATAATTGAAAGAACTCAGAGCTACCGTGGTCCAGTAGTTCTTTAGCATTGATATTATGTTTTAACGTTTGTAGGGTTCCTTGTCACGCTGCTGTCGTTGATTGTATCGAAGTTATATTTACCCTGTGAAGAATCCTTTTGGAAAGTATTGTATTAACTTGTAATGTTTTTAGATCATTAGTCAATAAATATGAGTTCAGTTCAGTAAAATTCATCTCCAGAACAGGCTTCTGAAAATTTCCAATTATGAAGTAAAAATGTTGGTCTCCCTTTAGTATATTGCGGGATTGAGATGAGGGCTTTTGCAAGGCTGCGAACAGAAAATCACACGGATCTTTTAATGTAATCATCGTGTAGGTCAGTGGTACCGTCACAGATTACGTTAAACGATCAGGGTTGCTGAAGGGATTCTATTGAATTTTCGGCAGTTTTCCCCGTCGTTTTCCACAACTACGCATCTTGTGCAAACGGCGTAATTTCAGTTTGACAGCGAAATAATAACAGACAACAGCAATCTGAATAATTGCTTTTTATAGCTTTCTTTTGGATCGGTTCACGGGCAAAGAAAATGCATTTAAATGTAATCGATTGAGCCCGTTCGTGTGTTTGTCACAGAGGTTTGACACTCGATATTGTTCAGACTACGTTATAGTCGCCGTTGGCTGTGTAGCAGGCATCATTGATCGGGTAACCCACTCTTCGACCAGTTCTCGCTGCAGTTCCGTTAGTGTCTGAGGTGTGCGTTCCTGATGATATAATCTATCAGGTCGTTCCATATATTCTGTCGTTTTCGAAAACTTCGGATTAGTATATCTCAGCGAAAATGATCGCTGTGGGATAATTTTTATTTTCATTTTTTAACTCATCCTTTTGGGCAACAAAATAAAGTAAAATTAGCCCACGGCAATCATTTTCGACTGAGGTATACTAATCCGAAGTTTTCGAAAAACGACAGAATATATGGAACGACCTGATAGTTTACCTAGAAGCAGTCTAATAACAGCTATGTGAACGTGATTTTTGAAGCGAATTGCATTCGAAATCGTACTTGCACAAAAAGCAGCGATAAACAACAATAAAAGAAGCTGAACGTCTCCTGATAATCAGATCTTTCAAAAATTAGATATTGCCCGATTCCACAAAAACTTTCAGAAATGTGTTTTTCGAAGCGAATCATGGTAAAATTGAGGATAACGCGTAAAAAATTATTTGTAACTCAAATCTGCATCCCCAATCACTTCTGTATAATAATTTTGGGGCAGACAGAGTGGTACGCTTCTATGACAAGTGAAAGGGCTTGAGCGGCGCATTTGGACCGGTATGAAGAATACAGTATCCTTTAGCGTTATGAGATATCAAGAAGTATGGCTAAAATGCGTGTTAGTTAGCTAGTGAAATGAATGTATGCATATCAAGGCTTTTTTGTGCATTTACAGTTTAGTAATTATAACTGACAGAGACATCGCAAAATTTAGCAGGATGTAATGTAGCTCAAGGCAATCATCTTATAAGTGCAGTGGTTACAAATATGGAGCTGAAAGACAGAGAAAACATTGCAATAGGCTGACAAGGAGCACAGTGGAACATTTCCAAAGTAGTACAATGCTGTGTAGCTGTCAGAAAGTTTAACGATACAAGACACAGATATCGATTGATGTATATTTGGGGACAGCTTGAAAGGGAATAGTTTAGAAAGAGCAATTTACTAATTCTGATTCGAAGATTCCTTCAGCAGCAGTGAGCAGTAGAGCACCTTTCTCTTTTAGAATGCTATGCACCGTTCGATGCTGTCATATGCGTCTGCTCATTAGTTCACTTTCTGATGGCAAATTAGATTGGCGGATGCTTAGGCCGGAATGAAGCCGTTCCATTGTATGGGAAGATGCGCTTTGGGAACAAACGTTATTGACCAATATAAATGAAATGCCGTTACAAGTAAAATCGGTATGAACGAAATTCGCTGTATTTTGGATTCCAAAAAACAAGGGGGGAGGGCAATGTCGCCACGCCCACTTAACTGCGAGCCTCGCCCCAGCAGTTTAAATTACAGCGGTTTTATGTAACTGATCTTTTGTGTCGGCCCTGCATGTGATCTCATTCGAATGATGAAGAGATTATCTTTACTTTTACGACTTCAGATGATGGACATTGTGTACGCTTTGCTCGAACGTTTTCCTACCTTCTTATTCGCCGCCTCTTCGCATCACTTGTTTCCGAGGCGACGTTCAGCAGCAGCAGATGGTCGAAGGCACTCCCCTCCAGCATCGCTGACCGCAAAGGTATGTTTTGAACTCGGATTTCGCTTCTTCCCATTCCTTTACACTTGCATGCTACCTTTTATCACATATCTTTATTCCAGATATGTAATATGCATTGCTTTCTATAAATCCGTAATGCATGGCTAAATTCCATTTTCATTTGGAAATGAACCTCCCAAACTTGAAGTTTTAAAATAAGTTTACGTTTACTTTAGTTTGCTTTCGAAGTACTGGGTGAAAGAGTCTTTTCTGCCGACTGCTTTAGCGTGAAAACAATAGGCTGAGGGCAAAAACTTCACTGTGTCGTGTAATCACACCTTTAGACAATTCGATAAATTAAGCTATTGTTTTCAATTTGCAACCTGCACTCAGTTGTGGAAATGAAAATGAAAATTTGTGCAGTTAGAGGTAGACCTTTAGCCACCGGCGTACAATATGTAACTGATGTTATCATGCCACAGAAGATAATACAGCCCCATTGTCTCTTCAGAACCGAAACCAGCTACTGACGCATTCATCAACCAGATTCTGAGATCGAGCGTCGCTTAGGGGACGAGGTAGTAACGCGAAGGTCGACGATACCGTACCGCCAATCCCATACGCTTGAGATCAAAACACTTTCCGGAATAAGATTGCGCTTGAGCGAAGGTGGGAGAATAATCTATTCCCATATTTAAATAAAAGTAAGTCAACAAAGTAATGAAAACATTAAATTACGAAATACTTGAGAATAGATGGATTGGATTTATCTTTAACACTTATTCGTGTGGGTTGCGCGATGACATCGAAATAAAATCAGCTCCTTGAAAGCTGAAATAGAGCGGATGAATCTCCACAGGATCGCATGCGATTAAATAGGATAGATGACGATGGTTAGAAATTCATGAAAAATTGCAGCTGCTAGTCGATGCAATACTAATAAACTGATGAAACATCTTGCTGTCTTATATGTCAAGTAGAAAGAAATGGAGTGCGAATCTACTCTCTGCTAAATTTCAAAACTATCCTTTGCTCAGTTAAATAACTCTTTGTTATCTAATCGGTGCATTCACTTTAGTGTAAAATCACTACCATGAACGACAGCATTATAGTACCGGCATTACGTGACGTTTGGTATGGCCCAAGCTACCAGTGGTTTTTTTGGTTGGAAATCGTGCTTGGAATTCTAATAAGCATCAGTAACGGCTTAGTGATTTGGATCGCCTTGAGTACAAAAAATATCCGTTCACGACTGGCGAACTGGTTCGTGATTGGACTGGCCGTAGCCGATTTTGTTATGGGATTCGACAAAGTGGTTTTGGTTCCATTTGCGTTCACTTTGGCCGAACGATATCCGATTATGTGCGCGATCGAGGGTTCCATTCACTGCACTTCGAGCATCGTAACAATAGGTAAGGTTGTGAAAAAGCCTGTGCGCTGTTAAAGAAAGTGTTTACTAGTAACCTGTATCTCGGTCGGTCAGTCGATCAATCAGAGCTCGACTGACTGGGGATCTCATTTGAGCTCTACAAATTTTGACTGAGCGTGAATTTTGCCTGATGTTCTTTAAGATAAGCTCCCTCAGTGACCAATTTGCAATGAGTGTCAACTGTTATTAAAAGTTTATGTGAAATGTGCTTGAAATTACTCAGTCAAGCATTGTATCTGTTTTCAAATAAGATTCATTCCCACCTAAACTTTTCCCGCAATGTTTTTCGACTGTTATCGAGAAGAGGTGTCATTGAGAGGCTCAATTTCAATTAAATCGATTAAAAGAGATACAATTTGATCTTTTCAGCTGCTCCATCCATGATGGCCGCCAGCCGCTATTACACGGTAATCCGAGGCGTGCAGAGCACTTCGACAAACCCCTTTATTGAAGCCATTTTCTTTAAAAAAACTGGTGTCATCTCACTGATCGCCGGTTCATGGATCTTCCTTTTAGTTATGTACGGCACCCTAACCGGATTCGATCAAATGGGAATGAGTATCCACGGGTTTTGCGGCACGAAACCGTTCAACTACTTGCTATTGTACGCTTTGTATTACGGTTGCGTTCTGGCATTTATCTACACCGCAACGATTATTACATTTGTTTACGCTACAAGATTGTCGCGATTCATGAAAGAGCAAAGTGGTATTTCTGGTCGTTCAAATGAAAACGGCGAAACGAGAGAACTGTTGAATATGATAAAAATTGCTGCTGCGCAGCCATTCCTTTTTCAGTTTACTCCTGTATTTTGTGTAATCCTGGGTGACTTGAAACTGGTGTCACTGCCCATGGCCTACGATCGTGTTCTTGCGTTAATTTTTGCGTTCGCTGCATTAGTCGATCCATGGCTGACTATAGTTATTCTGCGTCCTTTTCGCCGAGAGTTTGCTAATCGTTTCTTGAGAAGAGTTTTCAGTCGTGTTCACTCAGTGATCGACAATCAGAATTTAACATAATCGAATACCGGTAGTGCCAAGCGGCCTTTGATTATGGTGCATCGTTCTACGTACATCCGAAAAGTGAGCAATGTCGAAAGCATCCACACTCGAGTCGCATATTGCTGCGTATTGTGTACTTCTTATAACCCATTTTATTCTGTTTCTACGGTTTTCACAAAATAACTTTTCAACAAGAATTGCTACCAAGATATTTCTTGATTAAAAGAACTCAGAGCTACCGTGGTCCAGTAATTCTTTAGCAATGACTTCGTTTTTGTAACTTTTTTAAGGTTCTTGTCTTGCTGCTGTCTTTAATTGTCTCGATGTTATATTTGTCCTGCGAAGAGTCCTTTTGGAAAGTATCATATTAACTTGTGATGTTTAAGATTATTATCCTATAAATAAGTCAAAGAACGATGAATATCAAATCGTCGTTCCCCATGGCAATCACTCGATAAGCAGTTCAGCCATCGCAGGCCCCAATTGCGAGTTCTACTTCATTTCTGCATAGTGACCTGGATCAGTCAGCAACTGTTGAGTGTGGCGCAATAGCGCGCTGTGACGCCGGCTCAAACTCGACGGTTGGCGACCATTCCATGGCGTAGTTTTGCTGGGTGACTCCATCTACCCAAACAAGGGGTGGTTCATTCTCATGAAAACCTCTCCTCTTATCGAACAAAAGCGCTTTACGCCATCCATGCTGAGACGCGCCGCGTAGTTGAATGTGCGTTTGGCATTCTGAAAATGTGCTTCCACTGCCTTCTTGAGGGGCTGATAGTCAAGGATCCAGTTTTTGCGTGCGAGCTAATCAAAGCGTGAGCGGCGCTGCACAATTTGGCGCTCAAGTTCGATCCCGTAATGTACAATACACACTTGATCGAATGAATGAGTGTACAGTTGGCGCCCACCTGAACGCGCACGGTTTAGAGAGCTAGGAGCTCACTGATGATATTAAATTCGTTGATTTTCTGGCTTCAGATTGCGTTAACCAGGCATTTAAAAGTACAAATCGTGAATAGTTGTTCTTGCCTATGACCTTTCCCATTGGCTCTCTATACGTACCGATTTGTGAGTCAACTGAATGTTTAAATATGTTTACAGACATCCTGATTTGCTCGCGCTCAGTCAGACTTCATAAATAAACACACAGAGATACATTGCATAATTATTTTGAAAATTCGAAAATTTAAACTATGCTTTATGTGTTCTCAGAAATGGTCACTGCTTTAAAAAACCCTCAAATATTAAATTGCATTGAAAATTCAAGATTTTCGCACCACTGCACTCATCATTACGTTCCCTTTCCATATGTTCCTCATTTTCCACTTTACTTTGCTTCAATTTTGTTTTTTTGAAGGAGTTGGAGAATTGTAACTTTCGCAATATAATTTACTGTTGCAGAACTGCAAAATAGTGCTCTCTGTTGCAATTGCTGAACACATTTTTTTACATTTCTGCAACTGCAACAGTTTTATAAAGCAGAAAGTTGCAAAAGTCCGGGAAATGAAGTGAAAGTGCGGACAAGTCAATATATACGTTAATTGAGTTTTTCACTCGAATCGTGTCGTTGCAACAATATAACTTCGTTTTATTCTGGATGCCAGAGATAGTACAAATGTAAAGAACAATTAAATCACGCTTATCAAATGAAAAATAAATGCTTTCAAAAAATGCTTTGTAAATATGTCCCTCTCGAGGTGGAACAAAATAGAAAGCCGACAGGGCTGTGTTCGAGCAAATGCTTGTGCGAAAAACTGCCCTGCAATTAGTACGACTGCTACAATAATAAAATTAAATAGAGCACAATAGAATGTTTGATTAACAAATATTAGGTCAATTGTCGCACAAAAACAAAGATTTCGACGAGAACTACTTGGGAACACAAAATCTTTTACGATTTGCTCTCCGTACCGAACAGTGATTCCACATTGATGAGGAGATTTCTAAATATCGTATTTCTTCCAATAGACGCCCAGGGTATTTATTTTTCAATCAAGGCTTGAGGGGGGCGTCTATTGGAGGGTGGCGTTTATTATTTCACCCGATGTTTGAACATGGCGTTCGTTGGAGAGAGAGCATCTTTATTCTTAATTCCTATTTCAGCATAGAATATTATTCTTAAATGTAAGAATTGTGCTAAATCAGTAGTCGCATTTGAATGGGAGTTCAGTATTGACCTGCACTGCACAGGCGTTCATTATTTTAATTATCCTAGAAAGGGACGATTACTGGAGGATGGGCGTCTATTCCTTCAACCTACGCTTGAGGGGGGGGCGTCTATTGGAGGGGGCGTCCATTAGAGGGAGGGCGTCTCTTGCTAGAAACACGGTTATTCAGAAATGTCCAGAATAGTCTGCGTCAAGGAACTCACGTGATACAACTTGGGGAGAGTTCCAGACAATTCCTCAGACATTCATACACAAACATGTTTATTGGTTAATTGTAGCTTTCTCCCTTCGTTTTCTCTCTATCTGACTTCACCTGTCTCGCTCTTTCTCAGCTACACCTGTCTACTTTTATCAAGCCGACCGCCTGGCAATGTCTCCTACGCTGCCCAGCCGTACAAAGCCATTGACCTAAGCGTAATGAGTAAAAATAGAAACAACAATCATGGAAGAGAGCCAGCGTTTGGAGAAATAATAAATTTTCACATTTATCGTATAGTGTGACGTCTTTCTGTCGATGGAATGAGACGAATGGCAGGTTGCGATGAGCGAGAGCGACTCAAATCCACCGTCCGAGTTGACTGCACGTTTTCGGTTTTATGTATCAATTGCTTGCATGCGTCGCGAATCGACTGATTGAAAACGACGTAGATTATAGGGTTAATCGACGAGTTGAGGATTATGGCCCATCCGATGAACAATGTTATCCAATACCAGTCCACAAATCCGGCCATTGCCAGTTCCGGAAGGAAGTCGAAAGCAAGTATCTCCAATATGGTCGCAAAACATATGATCAGAGCCTAAAATTGTGGCTATGTACAATCATTAACGGCCGCTCATCAAGCTCTGCAAATATAACCAAAGAAGTTATAGAACCTTAAACTGAATACCGTACCACTCTCTCTGCGCAACAGTGAAACTAACCCCAGACTAGTGTGCCTAATAAAGAGTTGATATGGTTTACGCCCTATTTGAGCAAGAAGCGGAGGTATATTGATTGGTAAAGAAAAGATTATAAATGTCCATCAATGTTGACTAACCTGTAACAAAAATCTTCGCTCGCGTTTTCGTTGCTGCGCACGAAGCTGCTCGTCTTCTGTCGTCGTGTTAGCGTTGAAACGTAGTTTCATGTAAACAATGATGTAAAATATCAAACTAATTGCTGGGCAAACAGAATCAGCTAGAAGTAAAAGATTGAACATCTGCTTGTTTAGATGGGATACTTCGCTGCTACAGTTGTAAGAAAAGTAATAGGCTTCATGAAAAAATGTCTTCGGACAATCAATAAGAGCTGTGAACACAGCCCAAAAAACACCGTAGAGCCATGGAATAGCAAAAATGATGTAACAGCGGGGCTTTGTGAACAAAATGTCATTGAGTCTTGGGGCGACAAATACGGTCAACCGATTGAGAGACAAAAAGAATGAGGTAAAAAGGACTGCGTGAAATGAAACAGTGTCGATGCTAGACAAGAAGAGTAGAAGAAAACCCTCACCAAATAGTGGTCTTCCTGTTAGAGACAAAGGCATGGCCACAATTACTTCTGTGATCAAAACACCCACATCTCCTACCATCAGTTGCCATACAAACATGTAAAATACGTTTGATGAAAAGGTCGATCTGTTTCTGACAAGAACGATCATTAGAACTGCATTCAAAACCAGGCCTATGATTGAAAAGCCGCCGTATGAGGCGCCAGCTATAAGACGATCGGATAGGGGTGCCTCAGTGGCGTTCATCTTTTTTTCAGAATTTCGTGAACAACTAATAAACAGCAAATACTAAAATTATGAAGTGTGAAGCTATGAACAAATGCGGAATAAACAATATCAACTGCTGAATGGAAAAGTTTTAAACGGAACTACGGAAATTCGATAGTAAATTCGACTTGACGTGCAAAGCTCTGCAGAATTAGTTTTTCGAGCAAATGCTCGCAATCAGGATATGGAAACAATGAAAACCACTAGAAAATGTTTCAGCGAAAGAACAGTTTGCAAACTGAACCAGTAAGAATGTACGGGGCATACAAAGCACAGCAAATTTGTCAAAATATTTGCTATTCGCCAGAGTTAATATGTGGAGATGACCGAATAAGAAGTCGCAAATGTTTGCAACAATATATTCTCTCCTTCCCACACTATTTGCTCGTATCAGGCAGGTAGTGGTTAAATTTTCACAATAATTATTTCCACTTATAGCTCACAATGCACTAAGCGTATGAGGCTGCTATGGAAACTGGCGCAGATGTTAATATTACCTATTGCATGCCATCACCTTTGCTCTGTTATTAGAGTTTCATTTTAAGCAGAGCCTGGGAGCAGGTGGATATTGTGAAGAGGTGGACCTTGAGATAATTTCCATTTGAGTCGCGATTAGCGCGTTTGAGGCATTGAGGACAGATTTCGAATCTCAGTGTGCCCAAAATATGACGTATTCACTATCTTTTTGATGCAGAGGCTCAAGCTCGGCTCCTGCTATATGCTGTGTTTGATTGAAATCTCTGAGCGCATCATAGCTTAACTGCAAAAGAGGGCCAGTGAGTCTGCGGTACGTCAGACCGAGACGTGTTCAACCTTCGCCGGATACCTAAGAATGCAGCTCACGCAATATACACAATACTATCCTCCGTTGCAATCTTTTTCAGTTTTAAGCCTATCCGCCGACTTTCAAATCTTTGCTGATTCTTAAGGAAGAACTGCTTTTACGACAGCATTTACTATAGCAAGCACAATATCTTGATATGGACAGAATGTTTACCGCAATAGGGCGACATCTGTTTTTTCATTTTAATGGAACTCTGCTTTATTCATCAGCGTCATCATACGAATGCTGATTCTTAAGGAAGAACTGCTTTTACGACAGCATTTACTATAGCAAGCACAATATCTTGATATGGACAGAATGTTTACCGCAATAGGGCGACATCTGTTTTTTCATTTTAATGGAACTCTGCTTTATTCATCAGCGTCATCATACGAATGATACAAAGGAAACGTTCAAATCATCTCGTTTTCTTTTGCGAAAGCTTTGACAGCTCGTTGGTAATAAGAAACTCCGCTCACAGACTTATGACACAGGACACTCTTGCACTTATATTGCATAGCAACAGGGGATCAGTTGCCATGCTACACGCTACACTTTATGGGTGGGTTTCACATCACGTACTTTAGCTAAAGTCGGACTTAACGCAATGATAAAGGATAGGCCTAAAGTCCGACTTTAGCTAAAGTACGCGATGTGAAACCCACCCTATAAGTCGGTTTTATCGTTTTTTTTATTTAAATTCGGTTCTGATTCCTGTCTCATTACACCCCAAAATTTTACTGTATATAAAGTGTACCCGTCACTAATGTTCCTAAACCGGAACCGGAACCTTCAGTTAATTATTCGCGCTCCTCGTATTAAGGTTCGCAATGATAATGAAAACAGTTAAAATAGGTGACACTCGTTTATATCGTTGGTAGAATTTCATGCAGATGAATGTATAACCATTTTTTGAGCTTAGAACTATGGCGCGGGCATGACAGATAAGCTGTCTTTGGAGGGAAAGATGCTCCCGACAAGTTAGATGAGCATCAGTGGCGAAGTATCAAGGCGTGTTTTGATGTGAATTAGCACAATTCGTTGCAAAGTTTGCTGTTTGAACGCAAAACTCAACTGATCGACAGGGACCCAAGATTATGCGCAGTTCGTTTGACATGTATTCGAGTGCCACAAGCATTTGCGTGGACAATACATTGAACAAATTGTCATTTTTAAGAATGGCAAAAGCAGAAAAAGCATTCAGCAGACATGTTCAGTAGACAATAGGAGATTGAACGCCAAGAGGATTTTCGAAATGATCGCCTAGCTTTGATGCAAGCTTTAACTTTTCGAGAAAAACTATCGACTGTGACTGTGATGCGACTGTGAGGCTTCTTGTGGAATCTTCGCTCACTCTGCCTTCAGCTTTTGTTCTAACGAGGCGACTCATTTGTGATGAATAGCGGAGACATTCCAGGTTAAAGTGCCCCAGTTGACAAAATCCAGAAGCGCCGCCTTGCTGGAGCAGAGTGGGTTAAGATTTCACACAAATACTTGCACGCCGCAGTCGATGTACTCCCTCGAAGAGTTGAAGCTTGCATCAAAGCTAAAGGCAGTCATTTCGAAAATCCTTTGGCGTTCGATTCCCTATTATCTACTGAACATGTCCGCTTAATTGTTTATTATTTTCGCTATTCTTAAGAAAGCAAATCTGTTCAAACTTCAGAACGAACTTTATGCTGCACCCTGCATAGGACAAAGAAATTTTTAACTGGCTTTAATATTCGAATTCTATTGAAGTTACATGACATGGCTGTTCTGCAAATATTATTTTTGTGACACTGAACGGTAACTTGTATTAAAACATGACTAAGTTGTACAAAGCGTCGAATGATGTAGCCGGCGAGTATGATTGTACAAAATATACATCACTAATTTATTGTTAATCACAGGTGCCACAAAAGTCCTAGCACTAATTTTTCAGACGACTTTTTCGGGTTTCTTTTTTCTGTTCTTTCGTTAAACTGAGGATGGATAAACTTTCTTGGTGCTCTGTGAGACTACCGATTGCAATGATTAATTGATATTCGATATTGCGCGAGGTATCATGCGCATCATTGCGCTGATACGCTCATTTTATATTGAATACAACTCACGGTGACAGACACAAGAAGTACACAGCTATGCTGACAAAGTAGACAAGTAACAAAAAATCGCCCCGCGTCATTGTCATGATGATTTTAAATAAGTATGAGTCGAAAATACCGATCCCTATTATAAGTTACTGTCGATACTGAATATCAATGATGCAACTAACTGCTTAAAACGTCAAAATACCGAATATGAGTACTGAAACATTTGATGAAACGACGAATCGTTATACCAACACTTCTATCATGTATATGGACAAGAGAAATAGAGCAACAATTAAGAGCTGCAATTTATTTGTGTGAAAGAACCCCCTGAACCGGCGACGGAATAGGTACCCGAAGGCGTGCATGTGATGGTAGGAGATGTGACAGGGACATTATTAAAGATGGGAGTGGAATAGGGGCTAGTGTCCGGGGATGGAGTATCAAGATTGTTCCCCAGTGTGAGATAGCAATATAACCCCGTACAGGGACACGTAACGGTATTTGTGCATCCAACACTCGTGCATCCAACATCAGGAGTCACAGTGTAGGCTTGTGGTGCGATTCCGCCGGGTGGAATGTAAGGCGTATCCAGACTTGCCAAAGACGGACACATTGCTAAAATAATTTCTTAAGTTTTCTGGAATAACACTAATGCAGCCTCACGTGGAGCAGTTGTTGAAGTTATATCCTCCACTGGAATTGTCTGCATACAGCCATCTGTGAAGAAATGCACCAAACTAAATACTAAGAACATAGGAAGGAAAGGGTAGTGAGTGACCATTCTTCCGTCTGAGCACCACAAAGTACTTCTGCTAGTGCCCGAGTGACGTGACCTGAAAGAAGATCTTAAACGTTCATTTAAACATCCTTGTTCGCGTAAAATGACATCTTTGACCAGATTTTTGCGTTCTGTCACGAACAGATAACCTTCAGAATTGTAGTGAGTATCCGTTTATTTATCAATGAGCTACACATTTTATCCGAAATGGTGTAATTGTGCAATCATTGTTAACTATGGCTTTGCTGATAGACTAATACAGAAAGAATATGACGCGAGTGATTTTTCTGCTCTTTTAAAAGCCTTTATTAGAGGACTATGCAAACTCAGCACATTAGAGATCGTTCTGAAAAATGTCATCAAGATTATGAAATGGTTGAAGTACAATCAGATTTTTGTTATAGGTCGCAAGATTCTTTTACGTCTCAACGACTACAACAACCGCATTATACAGACTAGCGCCGATCGACTTCGAACGGGTCGAATAAGAATAAGACCGAATAAGAAACTCAAACACACGTCTCTTACTGAACTATTTAAGTCAAAGTCAGATCTGAACTGGGTAAACATTACGCAAGGTTAAGGGCGAATCGTGGCGGCCACAGTCAATTTTTTCATTGAATAGGCGGCGATCGCTCAGCGTCGCGTCTCCAATTCGAGGATACATTTCATTCAGTCAAAAAAATGTAACCTTCGTCAGTTTAACCTACAAGACGTGAAAACATGATATTCAGTGGAATAATATTACTGAAGTCGAAGAATTTAGGGCAGGATGAGCATACTCTAACGTACAAACCCTTGAAAAAATGGTCCCCTTTCCCTGACACAGCACTAAACTACCTAATTTACAATTTCATACACTAGTGCGCATCGGTTGATAGATATTTTCTACATCAACTCATCTCAGATAACGTCACATCTCTCGTAATAATTAATTCAAATGCGTGCCCTTCTTGACCCACGTCGGGGTATTTTTCGTCATATCATTGCACTACCACATGAAATAATTTTGACTGACATAAATGCCATCATTAGCACGTTGTAACAACTGCAACCACATAATTCGACATAATTTCAAGCGACCGTCAGCCCCTCTAAACTGTTTTGAGTTATCGGTTTTTTACAGACGAGAACAATCATTTAAAGACCTTCCACTACCAGATGAAGTCAATTGGTAACACATATTATCGACGGTCAAATGATATTTTTGCATAGAGAGAGTAATGCAACTGGTAATAATTGAGTCAATCACGCGCAGGTATGTTAGTGAGCACGAGTAGTCTCGTGAACTCAAGCAATTCGCGGTGATACTTACTTCTCATTCTAACTGTTCATTTTCGCAATGATTGGTAGGTTCCTTCCTGCTCTATCCTAAACCTTCCTCCTGTTATTCGGATGCTCGTTGCTTCAGCTAATTGTTGAGTCAAAACCCAGTTAGGCGGATAATCGAATATTTTATACGCTCATCTTTGTTCGTAACTGGTCAGTCGTTAAAATAATTGCTAATAGACTGAAGCGCATCGATTGCTTCATTAGAGCAGTTCGTCTTGTTTTGCATGTTCGTGATGGCACTATGTGGCTCCAGAGTTATGGATCATGCAGTAGGTAGGGCAGGGGATACAATTAAATACTCTGTTGTATCTTCTGTAATGCCAGCTTTGGCAACTTATTATATCAGCTCATTAACAGCGTTGTGAACCACAGGAACATCTGGATGTTCTCGTTCTTGTTCTCATTACGCCTGCTTCCAGCACAGGTTTATTTCTAATGAATACATTCATGAACATTCAATGATAAGCGAGTTGGTGTAAAATCTGTGCTTAGGCGAATGTAAAAAACCAATTTAAAATAAGCTTAAATGGAACTTATTGTTAGCGGACATAACGATTGCTTTATACAGATTATCTCCGTGCGAAATCAATCATTCCAGCAAGTTAACTGTCAATCGCAAGCTAAAGCCCTATCATGGAAACGCCTTGCGACCAGGCTGCCGTAAAGAATGCATACTGGGACAACGAGACGAATCCGCCCGATCAGTCAGTTGTCACCGCCGGCCTTTTACCAGCCTTTCTGACCTACTCCATCAGGGGCGGAATCGCGTCTGTTTTCAACATCGTCTGCATTCTCGTTTTCCTCACCAAAAAGGTACTATACAAACTTCGATAATCGAATGTTGATCAATAGGAGTAGAATGGAATGAGAGTAGCACCATGTTTCAGTTTGCACAAAAACGAATGACATCGCAGGAACTTCGCGACAAATACCTGTTCTTCGCCATCTTGGCGTTCGGCAATCTCCTAAATACGCTATTCTGCTGAATAGCTGGCAGTCTGAGTCGAAAGATAATCTTCGCCAACAAGTTTTTGCAGCTACGCAGCATCTTTGAATGCCTGCAGCAACCTGGATCTCATTTACAGCTGTTCGGTGGACAACTCCCTGCACTGGTTCTCCTAGTCATCACTTTGCAGAGATTATTTGCCGTTTTCACGAATGTGAATCTTTGTCTAAGTAAAGATAGGTGAAGGGATGCTATCACACCCTTACGATCGTACTGTCACTTTGACTTGCTCGATTTTCTGGGTTAAAGATTTCTTTAACGCAAGGGAAGTAAAGTAAAATTGTTCCACCATATACGACTTTTTAAGCTAGTGAATAGCTACTGTCCATAAGATCGTTTCGTCAACGCACATGAAGAGAAAGCCAGGCTCTCAAACTGCGAAGATCAAAGTTGCATGCTCGTCGAAGATGAGGGGAAAGGGGTATACGCGCCTTCTAAAGCTTCATGCCCACCTGTATTACTTGCCTGTCTTTCCAAATAAGAGCAGAGCTTTTGCAGGCCGGTTTCCTACAAGATCCACTCAACATTGCGAATACGAAAACTCATCGTTCTTACTTGTATTCTAATCGCGTTCATCTCTCATCTGTTTGGCGTACTCAGCTCCTACTTGAAGAGAGGCTTCTGCGTCAGTGGATTTTGTTCCCCTACGTCCGCTTTCGGATACAGCTAAGGAAATTTCCACACCATCATCATTATTTTGATGCCAGTTTTCGCACTAATTTTTAATATTATCGCGTATATCGGAGCGAAGAAAATAGGTGATCAAGGGAACATGAAGAAGGAGTTGAAGCTTATCCGCATGACTCTGATCATTACCTTTGTTGACGTTGTACTAATCGCTTTTCCGAACATCCTTCTTTTCTGCACTGGTAAGTTCATAATTACCGTGGAGCAATCAACTGTAGCTTACGTTTACGTGCTATTCTGCTGCAATTCAGTAACAGATCTCTTTGCATACATTTTTCTGAAAAGCGACTTTCGCGAACATTTTCTAAATTCGATACTGTTTAGCGCTCTCAAAGCTCGTATGACGGAAAAAAAGATAACGGAGGCAGCCGACCCTTGCCCAATGCTGAAGCGATAAAATCACCCCAGCAGCAGAATTCTTTTCGGCAAACGATAGCAACTCCCGCAACCAGAGGGTATAGGTTCTAACATCGTGCTACAGTAATACCCCAATATAAGAGAATGTTGGGGAACTCGAAAATGTTCTCATATGTCCTGATTATCTATTCTCCGCGGGGAATGACTTTTTCAGCTTTAAAGTCGTCAGGTTATACGGATGGTCAATCTGAAGATAAAAGAGACGTTCGATAAGTATTTTTAGGCGCCGTGCGCAAAATTGGTCGTTTCTTGGGTTATACGTTGAGATTGTCTACATGAAGAAAAAATTATAATTATTCTTCATTTTAGTATTTTCAGCACCTTTATTTAATCGCCATGCAAGCTGAGTCGTTGCACGATTATAACATCATTTTAAAATTGATGCCGAAGATATTATGTATGTTAAGAACAAATATATATCACACTATATATTTCGATAAAGAAATACTTTCAATTAGTATTCAAATTCAAATTTCAAATTGTTCACTGTAAATAGTTTCCTCTCAAAATAGAACAAAATAGCAAAGCCCACAGGGCTAGATTCGATCAAATTTAGTATGTGCAAGTGCGAAGAACTGCGCTACGAGAAGTGTGACTGCTGCAAAAGTAAAATTGAATAAAGCACACGAAACTAGAGCTGTTGATTAACAAATATTAGGTCAACTGTCGCGTATGAATAAATATTTCGACGATAACTACTTGAGAACACAATTTCTGTAACGATCTGCTCTCCGTACCAAACAGAGAATTCACATGCATGAGGAGATTTCTAAATAATTCCGAAATCCCCAGAATAGTCCGCGTTAAGGAACTAATGTAACACAAGTTGTAGAGAGTTCTGGAAAGTACTTCAGACATTCATACACAAGCATTTTTATTGGCTAAATGTAGCTTCTTCCCTTTGTTTTAACTCTATCTGACTTCACCTTTCTCGCTGCTTATCCACCTAACAGTACTTGCTAGCCGTCGTGTGCCTTCAATAAACACCCATCTACATATGTCAAACCGATTCCTTAACAATTCGTCCCACCGCAGCAAAGCCGTACAATGCCTGCCGTTAACCGAAGCGTAATTATAGAAGCAAAAACAACAAACATAGAAAAGAGCCAAAGCTTGAAGAAAAAAGTTCATATTGATCGCATGCTTTGACGTCTTTCTGTCGATGGGATGTGAAGAATGATAGGTTGCGACAAGCGGGAGCGGCCATAATCTACCGTCCGAGTTGGTTGCACGCTTTCGGCTCCATGTATCAGTTTCTTGAATGCATCGCGAATCGACTGATTGAAAACGACGTAGATTATAGGGTTAATCGACGAGTTGAGGATTATGATCCATCCGATGAGCAATGTGACCCAGTACCAATCCACAAATCCGGCCATTGCTAATTTCGGAAGGAAGTTGAAAGCGAGTATCTCCAATATGGTCGAAAAGCAGATAATCAGAGCCTAAAATCGTGGCTATTTGTGGTCATTCACTGCTGCTCATCAAGCTTTGTAAATAAAATCAAAGAAGTTATAAATATTCAAACAGAGCATCGTAGTTCTCCCTCAGCAGGACATTTAAACCGAACACCCGTAAAACAACGTCACAAAATGCAGATAAGATATCCTTCACAATTTGAGCAAAGCTGGGGTTATACTGAATGATAAAAAGGTAACATTGAAAAGGTTATAAATGACTATCAATATTGACTTACCTGTATCAAAAAACTTCTCTCGCGTTTTCGTTGTTGCGCGCGAAGTCGCTCGTCTTCTGTCGTTCTGTTAGCGTTGAAACGTATTATCATAAAGATAATGATGTAAAATATTAAACTGATTCCTGGTACAAAGGAAACAGCAGGGGCTATGATGTCGTATATCTGTTGATTTTGATGGGTTACTTCACTGCTACAGTTATAAGAAAAGTAATAGCCTTCATGAAAAAATGTCTTCGGACAACCAATAAGAGCTGTAAACACAGCCCAAAAAACACCGTAAATCCATGGGATAGCAAAGATGATGTAACAGCGGGGCTTTGTGAACAAAAATTCATTGAGTCTTGGGGTGACAAATACGGTCAACCGATTGAAAGACAAAAAGAATGAGTTTAAAAGGATGATGTAGAAGGAAACAGTGTCGACGCCGGACAGAACGAGTCGTAGAATACCCTCACCGAACAGTGGTCTTCCTGATAGAGACAAAGGCATGGCCACAATTATTTCCATGATCAAAATACCCAGATCTCCTACCATCAGTTGCCATACAAACGTGTAAAATACGTTTGACGAAAAGGTCGATCTGTTTCTGATAAGCACAATCATTAGAACTGCATTCAAAGCCAGGCCTATGATTGAAAGGCCGCCGTATGAGGCGCCAGCTATAAGACGATCGGATAGGGGTGCCTCAGTGGCGTTCATCTTTTTTTCAGAATTTCGTGAACAACTAATAAACAGCAAATACTAAAATTATGAAGTGTGAAGCTATGAACAAATGCGGAATAAACAATATCAACTGCTGAATGGAAAGGCCAGAAAGCTCTTAACAGGTTCGAGAGTAACTTCGATTTGACGGGCAAAGCCGTGCAGAATTAGCTGTTTTGAGGAAATGCCCGTAATCAGTATAAAGTAACAATAAAAGCTTCTTGAAAATATTTAAGCAAAATAATAGTATGCAAACTGAACCAGTAGGAATGTACGTTACATAAAAAACACTTAGAATTTTTCAAAATATTCGCTGTTTATCAGAGTTTTGTTTCGGAGAGATCCGTTTAAGAGCGCAAGAAATTGTTCCGGCTCTATATACTTTTATCCCCAAACTACTATATGCACGTATGACTCAAACAGTGATTAAATTTCTACAATGATTATTTGTGCTAATAGCTCTCTATGAGCTGATCGTCTAGGCTACCAAGGAAACGAACGCAGATGGTAAGGTTATTTGTGGCAGGTCATCAACTTTGATAGAAAATAAAATTTTCATTTTAATCAGAGCAAGGGAGCAGATGAATCCTACGAGAAGGTGGACCTCGACGAAACTACATTTCGAGCCGTGATCAGCGCGTTTGAGGTGCTGAGGGCTGATCATGTATGTCCGTTTACCCAAAACAGTACTGACTTGCTACCGTCTTGATGTCAATGCTTGTTCTCGGCCATGGCTATGGTTTGAATGAAATCCATGATGGAATCTAAGCCTAAATTGTTAAAAAAGGGCTATGAGTCCGCGGCACGTTGGACCCAGGAGCGTTTACGATCCGTCGGATACTAATGAATCCAGACCATGCAACATACACAACACTATCCTCCATTGCACTCTTTTCAGTTTAAAAGCTTATCCGAAATTTATACCTTTGCTGATTCTTAAGAAAGAACTGCTTTTGCGAATGCATTTACGTTAACATTGCCAACACAAAGTCTTGATGTGCGTGGAACTTTTGTAGCAATGGGGCGAGTTTATTCATCAATGTCATCATACGAGTAATAAACAAGATCATTATGTAAAAAATGATTCGATTGGCGGCGATTTGTCATCGATTGGCCCGATTTGCCTGCGATCGGCGGCGATTTGCCATCGATTGGCGCCGATTTGCTATCGATTACTGCCTA
>NIUQ01000721.1:0-41817 GCA_002796945.1 Plectus sambesii
CTATATTGTCATTAGATCTTTGCGAGGCTCCTTATGTTTACGATTAGATTGGGGGTTAATGGAAATGGGCTGGCCCCCGCCAAAGATGGCATATAGCTTTTAATTATGTTTCAAAAAAGATATCATTAATTGACATATCAAAATTGTAAATTTAATAATTACCAACGTAAAAAAACTGCATGTACAACTCTCGAATTATGAGCGCTGACGAAATTGAATAAAAGAGTGAAAAGTTATTATAAAAAGCTATGTATTTTGGACCACTCAACTCTAATTAAACCGCTAGTTTCGGATAGAGCCTATAAGCGATACCGCTATAAACGATATTCATTATACTATGGTTTAATACAATTCGCAGCCGACTTATCGTATGCAGCTAAAAGCGATTTAAGCTATATGATCCAGAATAAATGATTGAACAGAGTTTGCCATAACCAGCAGAAAATATCGCGAAGATTGGCGGCAAACTAGAAATTTCGCCAACAATACAGCAGACGCGACGAAGAAGCAGTGAAGAATGGTTGACTTTCGTGTGAACTATTTGTGCGAATCTTTCGCTGCTCGCTTCAGTGCTCAATAATGATGCGCAATTTTATAAAAATGATTGCTCAAACACTGAAGGTGCGCCCTACATCGATCTGACCGGTTATGCGTATGATGACACTGTTTACTTTGGTGCAAAAACTAACATGATTGCTTGCTGATAGTAAAGAGAACTGATCGACCAGCATCATGAAAGCTTCACTAATGCGACTTGGACAGACTAAAGAGACAATACGAAGTCAAAGCTGAGTTAGGAAAGATAACTGTTTCATTGATATATGCCAATTTGTGGAATGACAATTTGCAAATGAAACTCAAATGTAAGCCGAAACTCCATGGAACTTGAAGTTATCGTTCGCAGCGTACTATTGACGAATCTTTATATACACAGCAAATGCTGTTCCTCGATCGAAGCGAAGCGCACCGAAATGCTTCGATTCGGCGCCAGACCAAGTCCGCTTGCCAGACCGGGCGAATAAAATACGAATGAATGATAGGCGCTCAACCTGATCAAAAATTGCATCGGTAGTTTTTCACCTCGCTGCTAGGAACTTGAGATAATAATCGGACAATAAGCCTCCTTAGAGTTCGTTCTATTGATACTCTACAATTTAAAAAAGTGCAATGAAGTACAATTTATATTATGCTTTTTGAACCATGACAAACTTTACACAAAATTAAAGATTTACCGCAAAGTTACGGTAAAAGAGTTCAGGTTGCGCAATTTATGGAATGGTTAAATTCAGAACTATCATTGATTCTTGTCATCATTTCCTGCTTACATTGTTCACTCAAAATGTTTCGTGCGTTGAAGGAAAATTTCGTGGTCCACTTGTAGTTGTCCTCTTTTTGCCGAATAGTTAATTGATTTCGTGATCTAAAAGTAGAAGCGAAATCATAAAATAAAGAGGCAAGTGCTTCCTTGATGGCCACGATCACACGTTTGGCCTGGCTTGGTTTGTACAAGGACCTGCAGCGCGCCAGTTCCGAGGTTGTTATTTTATTTGAAACGCAAAATGAGCTTTCATGATTAGTTGCTAATTACGATATGATTTTAGTTTAAACAGTTTGGCTATCGAGAGTTTGCCAAGCGACGAGTGAGGGAGTATTTCGAACTCAATCGAAAGGAGACGGATCAACAGAAACTTGCGGCTCTCTACCAGGTTTCTGTTTCCTCTATTCTATTGGATGTCTATGAAGAACTGTTTCACCCATTTAATTTGTCGCGACGTTTTTTACCAACGTAAAATTAAAATATGAACTATAACTTTTGTTAATACTCATTTCATTAATTTTAGTTTGTCGTATTTCACAATTATTTTTTCATCAACTTTTTTGAAAAATACGTTTCGTGAAACCTTTTATGGAGAAGGTGCAAAACAGTTTCTGACGACTATACTTCATCAGACGCGCGAAATCATGCATTCTTGCATTGGGTCTGTTTTCGAAAAATTTGCTTCATCTAAAACAGTTTCTCAAAAAATTAATCGTTTTTCAAAAGCAATTTGCAGGTGTATTTTCACGAAAGCGCTTTATTCCGAAACATTTCAGAAAGGGCAAGAGACGCTGAAGGTGATCCACCGCCAAGCAGCCATCGGTGATCTCTTCCCGGCGTCGAAGTTGATCATAGAGCAGCCCACTCCCGCCCATTAGTCTTCAAAATGCGTGCCTGTCCGAAATGTAAGACGAACGAGTATAATAATCGCTCGTTCGTGTTAATGATCAATGAATGCGGCCACTCCCTGTGCAAAAACTGCGTCGAAAATTTGTTCGTCCGAAATAGCGGTCCATGTCCCACTTGTGGTAGAACGCTGAAGAAGAATGACTTCTGGCGGCAGATGTTCGACGATCCCCTCATCGAGAAGGAGAATCACTTCCGGAAAAAGCTCAGACAGGTGAGATTGTCATTTTTTGCTTAGTATTAAGTCGCAGTCGTTGAGGATTGATTGGTGTAATGGCTGAGCGCTAGACACCAGCCCCAAGGTGCGGGTTCAACCCAAGCCGAGGGCGATCCTCCACCCGACCAAGGTGCTCATCCCTCCGGGGTCGGGAAATTGGTAGCAGCACTGCTGCGGAAAGTTTCCATTCCAACATCGCGGTGTCAGGCATGCGACGGCCGACCGCATAATCTACTGTCGCATTCAAAGTGGGCCCCGCTCTCACACTGTTGAGGGAGGACTCCAAAAAGCGTACCCTACGATTGTGGGACAAAACGCTCAGGAAATTTTTATTAAGTCGCAGTCGTTATTGGCGTGAAAATTCGCGTCCAAACGGTTATTTGCGTGATATCTCACTTTATCTTATCAGAAGTGCTCGATTACGACGCAATAGTTTGGTAGCACAAGCGTTCCATAAATTTTGGTAATGTTTAACGATAATCAAAGCTTTTAATTCTGATATATTTGTCAACCCGTCAGTTTGTGAAACGACTTTATTACCGAGGCAATATTCGTTGCTTCACCACCTTCCAGATTTCGAAGAAAGGCCAGTCCAAGTGTGATATTGAAACTTCCCGCGCGGCGGTGCACAATCAGAATATAATTATTGAAAATTTTAACGCATGGCGCGCAGAGAGTGTGCCAACGACTGACGCATACTATATATAAATTGAGCGCGAAAATATCGAAAATTAAATTTGAAAATTTTCTATGAATTAAATAAAACAATGGATCTCTTCACTAAATATTCAGCTACAAATCCATGCTCGCATTAGAGGTTTTCACTCTCCGTCTCGGGACGTAATACTTTGGTCTCCATAGCAACAGTTGAACGTAGTTTATTATATTCATAGCGGAAGTTCCGTAAGAGAAAGAACCTATGGACGCGTCGAAAGTGTTCCGCGTATACAATGGACCGGTTTTATATAGCATGCTTTACTTATAGCTGTACTTATAGGACATGAACAAAGCGTTACGAACGGCTTTAGCCAAAGTACACGAAATGAAGCATGCCACATATCTGTTATATCTATTGCACAGTGTAACTATCGATCATCTTCAATTTTTAAATCTGTTTGTGCATAAATAAAAGATAGATAGTTTTTGTGATTGCAGGTGTACAATTTGCGCGAGGATGATTTTCCATCGTTGCGCGAGTACAACGACTACCTGGAGCGCTTCGAGCAGCTCGTATGGAACCTGGCGAATGATGAGAACGTTGAGGAGACGCAGCTCGAGGTGAAGCGCTTCGCCAGCGAGCGCCTCGACGTCATCGAGCGTAATCGCAAGCGTCTTGGCCCTGATGAAATCTGGGTTCAGTCCTGTTTGGACGATGAACGGCGCTTCCGAGAGCGCCTCACGATGGACATTGAGAGTCAGGTAAAGAAATTATGATGGTCTATTGTGGCATTTTTGTTGTTGCTTGATTTTGGCATGATGGTTTTGTGTTTTCTGTTCTATATGGGAGCTTAAAATCGGTCGGTATTCTATCTCTATGCGCCGCACGCGTTTGTCCACATAGGAATGGCTAATTTTGGTACTCTATTTTACAATCGAAATGTCTTAGTAACAGAGAGAGCCGCAGAGACTAAAGTAGCACGCTTAGTGTAAAGATTAAATTGAGCTCGTTCTCTGTAGCGTCCGCGCTGTTGACCCTTATCGTTGCGGGACCAACATTTCATTTTCTTATAATTGATTAAGAAATTATGATTATAGTAGTGTCGGATATTATTGCAGGAACTTACTAATGCGAGCGGTCCCGGCGCGAAAGGAGCGGATGCCCGGGCGATCATCGAGGAGTTGAAGACGAGCGATTTACCTGCCGAAGTTATTCTCGATCGACAACGCAAACGACAGATTGAAGCGAATCTTCTCGAGAAAGAACAGGAGGCTAAGCGTAAAAAGACGCGAGTTCATGGTACGCTCGTTGGTTTTGCTTTGTGCAAATACATTAGAATGCGTTTAAAATGGTTTCACGTATGTTGTTTATAGCGGTCATAGTCTGGTTAAAGGGCGCCGGTACGCGAAAGCTACCGTAATTGGAGGCGCATGATTTAAACTGCGTTACGTAAGAGTTTGTGCCCATAGCAATGCCGGACGGTGCTATTTGAATGCAAACATTGTAATCAGGCGAGAATCACTTGAAGACCTCTTTCGTGCCGGTCGCCTTTTAGCCCTATTATAGCGGTCACGTTTGACCGGTCTCAGAACGTGTCTTCCCATACAATGAAATTTGCTTCTTTCGGTAAATTTGGTCGCTGCCCCAAACACCGCTATAAACGAATTTCACTGCACCACTATTATAAACACTTTTCCATATGACGACACGCGACATTTTCAGACAAAAAGCACCAGGAGGTGACGACGTTTGGCCCGTTGCGCAAGAGCGGGCAGCCGTTCGTGTACCACCCGGTGGACTTGGTGCTGAACGGGCCGGCGTTACCGGAGATGTTCGATCTGGAGGCTTGTGGCTACCTGCGGCATATGCGGCCGTCGACGACGGCGCAAGTAGCCGGTGGATTTCCGACCGAGACGGGTTGTTACCGGGCGTTGGTCGAGTCGCGCTCCGATTTGCTCGTCTTCTGATTCTTCCTCGTCGTCTTCGTACCTTATTGTCGTGATGGCTTACTTTACTTGGCACTCCTGTAGAATAACGTTCCAAAGTCATTTAAAATACAAGGCGCAATGGTTTATCATATCGTCGTAAATTCTTCAACATTAATAAGTGTTGGTACAGTAGCGATAAAGATTAACAGTGTGAAACCTCGCAGCGATCGTGCTCAATTTTTACCTTTTTAACTTAACATGGACACTCTCCAGTTCATAGAATACATTTTTCAAATCAAAAAAAAGTTCCTTGTCGGATGAACACGGAAAATGTCCTTTTTGAATTGGAAAGTGGCCTTATTAATGTTAAAAAATGGTATCTTTTTCGAAGCTAAGCGTGCCACGGTGTACCCTGTGGCTCGCTGTGATTGACTAAGAAATTTTAACCACAGATTATCGATTTTCCTCATCGAAACGGCTGATTTTGGGATTTTATTCTACAGAAGTGCCCTTTACTCACCCTAGCGTCCTCCGCGCATTAGTCCACTTTTTAGAGCGCGATTTTTGTTCGTTGCTGCGTCTCCCCGTGTCCTTTTCATTTGTCCCGTTGTTCGAGAGTGATCTATTGATGAAGTAAAATGTTGGCCGTGTTGCGACAATCTTCTGTGATCGATGATGGTGCTCATCTGCATCGGATGCGAGAAATCCGAGGACCGCGAAAGGCGGGCGTTTCTTTCGTACTTTTCGGTTCGCTGCCCTCCTGCAGTCGCATTCAACTGTACACTGCTGGCATTGGCGTCAGTGCAGGCTGAATCAATGTTTACACAATGCCAGTGATTCACGTGCTCAGTTCGCGACCGTGTAGGAGATAAAGCAATCATCGATGGACGTCGCGCCTTCGGTCGACACTGTCTATCATGCGGTCGCCACGCTCTACGGCCAAGATGCCGTCGCCAGCGGCAAGGCTAGCGTCTGGCTCGGCGAATTTCAGAACTCCGTAAGTATTTATGCTTCAATTTTATCCCTTTGTTTACGTCATAAGTGATGACTCAATCAAGTAAGGTGTCCTGAAATTTAAAGTTATTCTATTACTTATTGGTATTATATGATCAATATTTTTTGATCAGTAACGAAAAGTCAAATAAGGCACGTTAAGTGGCAAAAATGAGCTCCAGAACTCGTTACATTTTTATACTCCAATTTTTTCATTGTTTACGTCATAAGTGATGACTCAATCAAGCGCCTTGTTCTTTTCTTAAGCGTTAGTTATTTTACTATTTATTGTGGTTAAATTGTCTAATTTTTCGATCAGGAAAAAGATCTCTCATCAGGTACCCTAATTGAGAAATATTCACTTGCTTTTCGACATTTTCATTTTTTTTCATTTCAACACCATTTTCAACCAAAGAAGAGTCGTTTCCTGATTTTACATGCGTAAATTGATAGGGAAAAAGCGCTATTGTCTTCCGAACCAGCTTGTATAATTCAATATAAAATTTCTCCTTACTAATCAAACAATATTGACAATAATCCCTTGACTTTTCAGTTGTTCGCATGGGAGATTGCGGATAAACTGCTGGCAGAGAAGCGCGACCAGACATCGTGCTACTTCGCGGCGCAGACAATGCGCCAGAAGCTTCTCTACAGCTTTCACGAGCTTCCCGTCAATTCCCACGCGTCGCTTAGAGACTCTTTGCTGCAGCATTTAAGGTCTGCAATGATTATCGAGCTGGGAAACCTCTGAAACCGTCGATTATTCGCTTTCAGTGATATTCCCTGCTACCCACTCGAGTCGAACTCCGTTATTCTGACGCAGCTATGCTTAGCCCTCGTCGATTTATACCTTCAAGTGCCTTCCTGGACTGGCTTCGTCGGGGAGATTTTGAAGAAGTAAGCAGTATTACTTGTAGTCCGCGTTACTGCTGCTGGTTGAGAAATATATCGCGGTCAATTTATCGTATTTAGAAGGCATATGTTACTTTTGGCAGGAAATCAGCGAAGACAAATATTTATATGTGGCATTATTGCTATTTTTACGATTAGTTATTCGCCGTTAAGTTTGAAAGTGGCAGAGACGCAAGTTTAGAGGGATTTGCGGTCATCTCTAGCTGGAATGAATCTACTATATATTGTTGTCAGCTATCTATGACAATCTGGCTGCGAATTATATTTATTTCGTAATTAACCTACCACTAATGAGCTTGTCATAAGTAGCTGAAAACATTACCCATTACATTCCTTTGATCTAGAAATGATTGGTCTCCTCCCTTATATGAATAAGGCGGGAGGAAAGATTAAATGTCATTGTAGATTCGGCGCGAATGCCGACAAGACGGTTTTGCTGCTCAATCTGCTGCGTGTATTCCCCGAGGAGAACCAGAGTAGACATTTGCGGCTCGGTCACAACAGGCGGCAGGAAGTCCACGCCGAATTGGCCGCGCAGACCGGCCCTGTTCTCCAGTTCTTGGTACTCATTTCGATCTCTTTCTCATATTTCTATACCTTTTCTAGTTTAATTAGGACAATTTCCAGTTCAAAGGTGACATTATCCAAGTTAAATCACTATGGAAAATGTTCCATTTGCTTTGTAAAGTGTCCTTATTGAAGTGAAAATGGTAGATATTGTGCCCCGTTCTATATACTAATTTAATCTCTTTTTGAATCATCCGATAAAGAGCTTTTTTTTCAGAGCGACGTGTGTGAGGTGCATGCAAGCGATCAAGAAGTGGTGAAGCGTGCCTTAAGTTGTCTTAGCTCTTGGTTGCTCAACCCCCTCGTGCCAACGGACGAATTAGCGCACAGTCGACTGATGCAGTCCATTTTACACTTGCTGGTACGACCTTTACTTCCTTCCTTAATCGCCAGCTTGCGCTGGTGGCGTCATCATCGCTCTAGAGTTGGAATTTATACGGGCTTGCATACTAATTAGCCTCTTTTATATTCGATTTGGTCACCCTTAGATTTAACTCCGTCGTCTTTGGATTCGATTCGAACGCAGATTTCGAAAAGTTGAATGCGAAAGTATAAAGATAACGATGCAAGTTGGTAAAGGGAAACGAAACACGAAAGGTTGCTAAATGAAATAAATAAACGTAACGAAGTAGATAAATATAACAAAATGTTGTTGAGTGTAAAAGTTTGCCAAAAGTAATGATTAAATAGCGCGCCTCTTAACGACTGATTCTCTTCAGCGCGATCCGCATTGCCCATCGACGGTGCACGACGCGGCCGCCGACTGTGCCGTTGCCGCCCTTTATAAGACAGAGGACACTAAGACTCACGCCGCCCTCGCCGCCTCGCTTCAAATGGGTATCTACGCAATGCTTGAATCCTTCAATATGTGCGTCGCCCATGACGACTTCGACAAGTAAGTCATTTATGACTTTTGAGCAATGAAAATGTTTATTAACTATTTGTAGAGTAATTTTGTAGTATATTAGAAATTTCGTAGTAATGGTTGATGCGCCCAGTTAATCTTTAATTTGATGAACTAACAGTCTGAGTGAGGCATGAGTCAAGCGAAAGAAGTGCGCTCATAGTTTAATTCTGCGGTTTAGTATTGCTGTAAAGCAAAAATGTCTCGTTTTCTCTCATTCCATTCATTTACGAAATACCTTTGAGCGTTCTTCCTCGCGAAGAAATCCCTGACTGCACTTCCCCATGAAAACTGAAAATAATCTCTGACCTGTTAGACTGCAAAGCTACGGGCGATTGTTCACGGAGTTGTCGGAGTCGCTGCTTGAAAATATTGTCGACACTCCTGGACATGGACTGGGTGACATGCGCACTTTGGAGTTGTTGCTGACAGCTGTCGGTTACCATGACTACACGGTTTGTCCTTTTTTATTCACTGATTTCCACAAGCGCCTAACTCCGTTACTAAATATTTAACATCTACCGTTTATTGCCGTACCAAAATTCAGCTCTCTGCGCTAATCAGGCATCGGCGTGTTTGGGTTCCACGGGAATGGTAAATATTGTGTATTGGCGTTAGGCGCTTATCTGATCTCCCCCTCACTCTTCCCTCTTTAGTTGGCGGAAATGACTTTTAACGTCTGGTACCGACTCTCCGAGCTGATTTATCAGCGCGACGACGACAAGCTCAACAACATCTTCCGCCCCTACGTCGAGCGCTACATAATGGCGCTGTATAAGCATTGTCGCTTTGATTCGGATCACGTAAGTGACATCATTGAGGGAGCGATGAGTCATCGGAGGAGTTAAACGAGTTTCGCTTTAGGAAGGCATTCCTGATGAGAACGAAGAGTTTAACGAGTTTCGGCGGAAGACGATTGAGACTCTGAAGGACGTGATCTTCGTCGTGTCCACCGATTCTTGCGTCAAAAGCGTATGTCACTGCGTTCATCTCTTTCGAATTGCGCATTACCGGCCGAACTTACAGATGTTCTCGATTTTGCAAGCGCAAGGCGCCAACTCCACGTGGGACGAGACGGAAGCGGCACTGTTCATAATAACGGCTGTGGCCAAGAATCTCCTTCCGTGAGTAGTTTGACGATTGTTTCTCGATAAAAAAACGCTCTTGTAGTCGTCATTTCTCAACTTACTACAGTCGAAACCGGATAAGCGGACATTGACCCGGCAAGAGAAAAATGTCCGCTTATCCGGTTTGTCCGCTTAAACGGTCATGGTTGCATACAAATATCGCACACGGGGCTTGCCAAAAATGTCCGCTTACCCGGTTTGTCCGCTTATCCGATGTCCGCTTACCCGGTTTTGACTGTAACAGGCCGATGAAATGTTGATTCCTTAGAGATAACGATTAATAGTGTAAACGCCATTTCGGACATGATCAGTGTAGTTTTCCGCACTAATAGCGCTCTGGTATTCTCTCTTACTGACTAGGAAATTCTGACTATATTTGATTGAATTGCAGAACGGAAGAGGAGGTGGTGCCGCTGATTGTTCAGGCCGTTCTCGGCCTCCCTACCAACACTCATCCCACTTTGCGATACACCGCCATTCGACTGCTCGGCGAGCTCAACGAGTGGCTCGACGCAAATCCTTCGTATCAAGGTATGTTTATTGATTCTTGACAACTGCAGTACCGGATCGTGGAATAGAAGGTCATACCGCGCTCAGTTCCTTTATCAAATGCTTCTTCACGCAATCGTTTAATGTCTTTCTCTATATGAATACAAGAGAAGCCTTTTCCACCTTTCCTGTTGCACTTTTCTTCATAAATATTCGTAGAGAAAAATGATCATTTCGCATCGAAAATCGAGCTTATCTTAGCCAACCACGATGCCTGACCTGATTTCTTGTTACAAATCAGCAAATTTCGACAATAATGTTTACTCGCGTGCTACATTGTGCCGCTTATTTAGAAGGAGCAGTGCTTTGGTTACTGGAGAGCATGAAGATGCCGGCATTAGCGACGGTGGGCGCCGACGCGTTAGAAGCAGTTTGCGGAGCGTGCAAACAGAAACTGGCGCCGCAGTTCGACCACATCCTGCATGCCATCAACGCGCTGGAAGGTCCCGACGGCCGCAGTCAGGTCTCCGAGTCGGCCGTCATCGCTTTGCTTAGAGGTGAGTCAGGGAAGCGCTGTGGGTCATCAAATGTTTTGAACTGAAATAGAAGTAATGTCGTTTTTTAATTAATAAATTACGTTTGTTATAAGTGAATGCGTACTGTTAATTTCGTCAGTAATAAGGAATAGATGTTTAAGTCTTGAAACGATGAGGTTTACGCATAAAATCTAAGAGTGGTCTGCTAAATAGTGCTTCCACTTGATGTATACGATTTTTTATCTTAATAAGGATAATTTCCAAATCAAAAAAATGTTTTACAGTTCGAAGACGACAAATCCCGAATTGATTTGTACATTGTCCTTATTAAAGTAGATCTGGTATTTAATATTTGTTCCGCTCTAACACATGCTTAGTCAAACTTGATATTGCGAAATTTCCTTGATTTTTCTCCTATCAACAACGATATCTCAGTCTAGTATAAAATCATAGAAAGAATGTCGTAAAAGGCGTTATTATATTGAAATATTCATTACAGCATTGGCAACGATTCTCGGAGGGCTGCCGGACGATGAGATTGCGAAGAAGATGACGGATTTGTGCGCTAAACAAGCGGAGCGCCTGACTCAGGTAGGAAACGGATGCAAACATTCTTTCGCTCTAACTGATCGCAGTATTATTGCAGATCTTGCACGAGCAGACAGCGTCGAACAACAACAATAACAATGAGAACGACGCCTCCCGATTGTCGAGAGATCCGGCCATCTGGCTCGACCGTCTCGCCGCTGTATTCCGCCACTTGGCCCCGTCTTCTGATGGGCCGTCCGGTGCGAAAAACGAGAATGGCAAGCCAAAACCCTGGCTGCCTGTCGTTCAGCAGGTTTGATTTTCATTGTACAGTAGAATAAGTTTTAACCGGTTTTGCTTGTACCGGTCATTTTGGCCAGACCTCTACAGGGTGGGGCAAAAGTTCCCGCGGTTTTATCAAATAAAAAGTTTTTCTAAAAGAACACTTTGTCAAATTTGCGTTCTGCATCGACGCCGAGGGTGGCCACTTTGAGTAAAAATGATCAGAAGATTCTATTTATTGCTGTTTTAAGAGAGTTATGTTATTGTTATCAAAAGACTGGAAATTTTAATAAAACATGATTTTTTATATCACGGGAACTTTGCCCCATTCTGTAAATATCGAATTAAACGAAAAGAAAATTTAACAGAGACATTGTTGGACGATGTAACACCCAGTTTGTGATCTGAATATCAGGCATTTGGTTTCAGCTGTGGCCAGTTCTGAGCGAGACGTGTCAGCGCTTCGAGAACAACGTGCGAGTCGTGGAGCACTGTTGCCGGACGGTGCGTTTCGTCATTCGCAGTCTCGGCATCCAGTCGTTTCCGTTCATCGAGCCGCTTGTCAAACAGGTGCGTGCTAATTGTGCTTTTATACTCTCAGTTTCTCTTATGATATGAGAGAACTTGAATCAGGGCACGTTGTTCCTAAAGCCGATTGCGCATTACTGTCGATTTTTTGCTCGTTGAAACAGTTCTCTGATATGATTGCGGCGAGAAATAAGATTTTGCAACGTAAAGCTAAGCGTATCTCTGCGTGAGTTTATCTGAGTTAATAATGACATATATCGTTGGTATAAACGATTGAACTTTTATTTTCTGCAGATGGTGGACATTTACCAAAGACACCCGCATTCTTGCTTCCTGTACTTGGGCAGTATTCTCGTCGACGAATACGGCAGCATGGCCGATTTCGTGCCGGGACTCTTATTTATGCTGCAGGTGAGTCTCGAAGTGATTGAATGACGGTATACTTCATTTTATAATCATCGGACGATATGGTGCGACTGTAATTTTTGCAGGTAGTAAGGGCCAAATTTAATTAATCAGCGCCAAACGATATGTCGTTTAAGCAACATTGCCACATATATTCCTATTCGCACATTCTTTGATAAAAGTGATTGGTCTCGTCGAAATTTAGCACATGTGACAGTGGAATTTTGTTGAATTAGTCACTGCAACGCCGATACAATAATAATGATGGTTATAAAATTCCTTTTCAGTCGTTCACGGAGCCGTCTTTCAAACTTTTAATGCCGCAGAACGGCCTGAGGGATCATCCAGATACCGTCGACGATCTGTTTCGACTGTGCATTCGGTAAGTATTCTGACCATCGGTCACTTCATTGAATATTGTGCATTTCTGACCATTGATCACTTCACAGACCGCTGGTCACTTCCTTGACCGTTTGTAACTTAACCTGACCACCGTGCATTTCTCTGACCATTGGTCACTCAACCTGACCACTGCTTCTTTTTTTTAGTTTTGTCCAGCGAGCGCCGGCCGCTTTCTTCCAGTCCCCCAGCTGTCAACCGCTGTTTGAGTGCGCCTTGGCTGCTCTTTCCCTTGATCATCAGGATGCGAACAAAAGCGTTACCAAGTTTTTCATCGAGACCATCGACTCGTTGCTCGACGCCAGAAAGGTCGGTTTTAACTAAAGTATTTTAGAGTCTATATCTTTTTTGATACGTAGGCTTAGGCTTAGCTGAACGATGCGTATACCTTATTTGGTTGTCTCTCAAATCGATTTTCGCTTAACGGCAAGACCTGTTGCATTTCTCGCGCGTGAACCTTATCGTTTCGAGACCGAAACTTTGTTTAATTCTTATTCATGAGGAAAAGTTGACCATATAATCAAGAGTGTATCGCAGGGCGCGGTCAAATAAGACATTCTCCTCTCGTGTCCAATCAACTGCGAAAGCGACAAATGCAAGCGATGATAGTGATTGTTGATCTATTTCAGAAGAACATCAACGACCCGGGCGTGGCAGCGGCGGAGCAGATTTTGCTGACATTCGGCGATCGACTGGTGGAGAACTCCCTCCAGGCGGCTCTCTTCCACGTCCACGGCAACCTCGTTAGGGACATGGCCGAGATACTGTTCTTCGTTGGCAAGCTCAGCAAAGATGTGAGATCTTTCTTCAGTAGAATTTGCTTATATCGATATCGCTTATACCAATCTCGGTTAGATGGATGATTCGCTTTTACCGATATCTCGCTATTATCGATTTCGCTTATACCTGTAGTTTTGACCAGTCTCTCAAGTTCTGGTATAAACGATTATCAGCGTATTTTTCCCCATCTCCTTTCGTTCTGCAATGTTTGACGTATGCTTTGTATTGTTTTAGAAACTATCTGAATGGCTGAAAATTGCGCTGCACAATCTGCCTCGCAACAATGGACTTTGCGCGACTGATGAGCAGCTCCTCAAGTTCCACAACAGCGTCGTCGGGTAAGCGCGCAGCTCTTTTTCGTTCAGAGCATTGAAATCAAAGCTGTAATTAAGATTTTTAATGTATTATATGACGCTGTGTCTTGAACAGAACGTAAGGTTTTTGAAGGAGAATTTCGATCGCTGGTAGTAGTAATCGTGGGCCGTAGATTGTTATAGCTACGTGTGTCGACGGAGCTAAGTAATAAACTTAAAATTTGATACATTCTACTGTCGACTTATAATATGCGGCTAAAAATAATTTTTGGTTCATTCCCTAACGCGAACAATGAATGAAATCTTTCGTAATTGACAGAGAATAGGCCATTTAAACGTTACACAACAAGCTCCGGAGCGTTTCTTCTTGTCGTAGGGTAGTAACAGCTCTTACTTTAATGCGGCGAGTTCCTCATATTCCTCAGTTAAAAAGAGAACACAACTTTTCTTTCAGCACACCCGAACTGCGCGACGTGGTTGCCGAAGTCAGAGATTTGATCAAGCTTTACCGATGAGAGCAAACTATCGGTGATACAATCAATACCGACTGTCAAATTTGCATATTTACTGACGTAATCGCCCAGTATTCGTTGGTATTTGCTCCTCATTTGTTTTTTGCCCGATGCTCAGTTAAGACGCGTATTTACCTGTGAAGAGAAGGAATCTGTTTTAATAGGGTACAGTGCTTCGATGTGTATGCTTTTAAGCGGATTCACTTTTTTCATTGATTTCTGCGCAACGGAAGGCGTCGAACATCCTTGATGAAATTCTGAAAGCATGAGCGGGGTACGATTATCAAGACTGCAGTAGGAACTCTTTCGATTGTCTTGCGCAAAATCATGTTTTCCATATAGCCGTGGTCCGGGTTTATTTATTTGTTCTTGAAATATAGTTTTAACTGTAGTACTAAGTTGAGCTCAATCGCTCAGCAGGAATGTAGCCGATATCGACACAGATGAAATATAGTAAGCCCAGCCGAGTGCAGGATGGGTACCGATTAATTGATGAATCTACGCATCTTTAGCTCTCAAAGGATGTTCGACGCCCAAACTATCCGCCCCAATTCCCTGATGTCATTTTTGGCGAATGATCTATTATGACGAGTTTCGTTTGTGAGCATCAACCTTGCGACAAATTACAGATGAAAGCGTATCGATTAGCGCGTTGTTGGCGCGGCCGTTGTCGTTTTCCTCCCCTCGTTGGTCAAACCTTGTTTGTGTTGTTTTCTGTTGTACGTCGGGTTTGCTTCTCCTCGAATGCATTGGTGATTTGGCGAGAGAGTAAAGATTTGCGATTTTTAGTCTTCTGTTGGTAGAATGCTTTTAATGGGTTTGATGCCCGAAGAAGCTCTGCTTCGGTTCTTGTACTGTTTCTTTGTCTCTTTTCTACGAATGTTCTGTAGCAAGGTTGGATTCGTGGAACCAAAATCGGAGTTCTGTGATATCGGGGGGACTAAAGGAGCGGGTCTTACCCCAAATTCAGCTTTTCGAGTTCAAGCCGAGGTTGAATTTAGAGGACTATATGGAGGATTATATAATAGGGTGTTAGTGGCTGAAATCCGAGGTTCCTGAATCCAACTTTATTGTGCAGTTCATGTTTCAAATTATCCTGTCTCTCAGGTTCACAGCGATCGGATGGCTGCGGCGTCCGGAAGCGGCAGCGATGCAACGGATGAGGGGGGAAGAGTCTCAAAAAGTGAGTTTAGGTGTTGTCTTGATTGTTTCCATCGCCTAATTTACCTATTTTCAGTCGCTTCAAAGATGCGTGTCTTCGAGGACTTTGGCATGGCGTACCGTATGCAGGAGGAAGAGTGTAAGTGGCGGCGTGTTTCATGCTTATATATATTGAGCATGCTTACATATATTGAGCGTTCTTACGAGCAATAAAATTTCAGTCGGCACTCACTACGATCATAATCGACATGAGCGTCGGCTGGTCGGATCGGATACGAAGAAGACGAAGGAGGAGCAGGAATTGGAGGACAAATATGCAGCCGAATATCGCGCTCAAGTTCTTCGCGATCTGTCAGTTTTATCCAATATTTGCCCTCCCCCTATTTTCTTATTTTTGCTTTTAGAGCCGAGAAAGATGCTCAACTTGCGTTGCAAATGCAGCTGGAACTCGAGCGCGAAGAGAAACGCAAAATCGAAGAAATCGCGAGAATCGATCAGGTTGGTTTTGTGACCGTTGGAGTAATTGTTACATATTTCGAAATAATAACTATTCAACGAAATTTTTTACTCGTGATATTGCGCATTTAAAAAAAGAGGCGATACGTGTGGGAAGACTCTACATTAATCGACTGAATACGCATGCCTTATAGGAAATCGCGCGTCGAATCCAAACGCAAGAGTCGAATGATGGTTATCGTCAACCTCGATACGATCCAACCGATGACGAACTGCTGGCGCGTCAACTGCAGGAGACACTGAACTCGCCGTCACCCTCAGCGAGCAGAGGTATTACCGATGCATTTATCTGGGGGTCGACTTGACGAATGTGGCTAGGGGTTTATTTGATATTAGCAATAACAGCTATCAAGTACTGCTAGGAGGAATAACGGCGAGAGAGAAGCTCTAGAACATGCGCAAAATTTTGATCACGTGATCTGCGTGACGCAACTTATTCTTGGGATTATGAGAATCTTCTAGATATCTCCTCGTGGTTTTCAATATGCTATGAGGTAGGGAGCGCGTACTGTGACAGGATTATCCCCTTCTTGTCCTCATCGCCGTCGATTTTCAGGTCCCGACCCATTCGGCTTTAGACAGGCCGTCGTCGCTTTGCCGCCCCCCGTCGTTTTACCGTCCGGCGAGACCCCCCAGTTACGTCAAGTTCTTAACGAAGCTTTACGCGAGGTATGTTGTCTCAGTGCTTAATAATCATTGTTTGTGTATCCTCTGCTGTTGTTGCAGGAAGACATGCAATTCGCCAAATACGTCCAGGACCGCGAGTTGGCCAAGTTCGAACAGCAAAAAGAGCATGCGCGTCTTCGTCTCACGGAGGAACAGCGGCAGAACGAACTGGTAATATAAGATTTCTTTGGGGCCTCTTAAGTTTTTTTCTGGAGTTGGCATGAAGTACTCGTGCCGGCGTGAAAATGCTCTTGGAGAATGGGATTTATGATAATCTGATAAACACTTACTAAATACTACACAATGATCTATCAATAATCGTCCCTCATTACGTTAACTCCGGACAAGTAATAATCGCGCTAACGATCGTGACTGCTGAAGCTACTTCAGTTCTGCGCATTATGCATGTATTGTATTGTGTATTTATTTAATTATTATACTTAGAATAGCTATTTCAACCAAATGTAACGGTAGAATATTTTAACAAGTAGAACTTTAATCGTTTTACGTGCCGTTACACCGTCATTAATTTCCTGCACTCTTTACATGGCATGCAACAGTGTTTCCAAAAGTGAACTGCGGTCACCTCTATCCTAAAGGAATACACAGTAGTGTTTTCAGCAAACTATGAAAAGATGCTTAACGGAAAGTTCATAATATAAACAGGTATAATTCATAGCCAGCTTGTTATACGTAGCTGAAAACACTCTACCGTACATTCCTTTAGGAAAGAGGTGACTGCAATTTTCTCCCAATTGCTTTTGTGAGCATGCCCATGTCGTCCTTTAGCATGCGATTAGTAGTTGTTTGTAGAACATGGCGGCAATGGGCGGTCGTCCAATTGCCGCAGTGGGTGGTCGGCGTCGTTCATCAACGGGCTCATCGGGTGGGACGTCGTCGAATGCGCCTCCGCCGCGTCCGCCGCCTCCAAAGATGTCCGGCCTGCGACGCGTCGACGATCCGCCCGTTGCCAATCTCATCTCCTTTGACTCTGACGACCTTCCGCCGCCCCCTACTCCCCCTCCGACGCTATTACCTACCAACCCGTTCCTGCAAGACCTTCAGAATCAAAGTTTTCCTCCACCGCCTTCGTTACAACACCTTCGTAATGGCGCTGTCGGGTGATTGCATCTTTTCGTTACTTTTCTCTCATTTATCAGTGTATCTTTTATCGTTAGTAGCCGTTCCGTGTTTTTTTAATGTTTTATATCGTTTCGTTGCTTTTTCCTCATTGAGTGAGTGAGTTATTGAGCGTTAAAATTAAGGGTTATGGGCGATTTTCGTCCAACATGACATATTTAGACGTTATCTTAGTTTTAGGCGGAGGTTTAGGGTAGAGTAGCGCGATAGGCTAGATGTTAACATCGCATTTTTCGATCGTTAAAGCTCTTACCCTAGTCGGCTCCCACTGTATCCTCTGAAAACGAGCATGAGGTTAACTTCATGTTGCAAAAAAGATGGAACACTTATATTCAAAACTACCCAATACATTCAAAGACTCGACTAATATCCATTCTTGCAGTAATGCAATGACATCGGAGACCCAAATACTCGGCAGACCCGTCGCCCGCCCGACTTACAAGCCTCCAGCTGGCGCCATTCGAGTGCTGCCACATCAATAATACTTTCCATCGTTGGTGGTTTTAACCTTCAATTTGATTTAGTCCCAATTGACCTCTACACAATGTAAATTATCTGGGTTATTTAAGCGATGCGTCATACGGTTTTAATCTTCCATACGATTATGCGAGAGTGATTTGTCATATTGGTGGATTAAAAGCGGTGTTCTTTTTTTGCATTTTGTTCTCGTATGTTTGAATTTCGCGCGCACCAACTTTTAGCCACCGATATCACAAGTTAGTCTTCCCAGAATTGCGCGGGAGTTTAAACTTGATCACTCATCATCAGGTTTCATTCGATAGCTTTTACCCTCGTATTTTATCGCCGAAGGTTCGTTGTGAGACAGTGATCTTTGCAGTTAAGGAAACCATTTATGCCTTTTTCTTTGCCTGCCGTTTGTGCGCATTTACGCAGTTCGTCAATGGTTGTGATGTGTATGGACTAAACTACAATTTTCTTCGGTGTAGGGTTTTCTGTAAGACAACGATGTGACTTCATGTGACTTACTTTAATGCCAGTTTACCTTTTGTAGAATGTGCAAAATCATCCGATACTCTACAGTGAATAGCGCCTTGTACTTTTCCTGTAATACTATGCATGGAGATTTGGCAATTGGGCTTTATAAAATGTGCATTTTCACCCAAATATACGATGTAATCGTTTGAATTCCATCTGTCATTGATCACGAAAAGCTTGTATAATAAACTGTAATTCTCTGTCATTCCACTTCGAGCTGCTCGATTATGATTTCAAGTCTGTTAAGAACAGCAATGCACGACATTTATTCGCCTTTGTTTGAGTTTTTTAATTACTCACAAGCTTAAACAGAAGGTTTGAGGCCGTAATGTAAAGAAGTGGGATTGTAAATGTGTAATATTTGAAATAAAACTGAACATAATGAATTGCTGGTATATGATATCAAAATGTATTACTTAAAAAGGTAGGATCATGTAGTAAAAAGTTTCCTATAAGTAATTATGAACTTATCCTTTCGATTTTAAGCATAAATAGGTAAGTAATGGAATGTCACTAGGATACATGCTCAATTGAATTTCTCACCTTTACACTCTTCCTCGCTAAGACATGTCCCATAACTAGGCTCAATCATTCTCTTCGTTGAATACAGTCAAAACCGGATAAGTGGAAATCGACACGGCAAGGAAATTTTTTCCACTTATCCGGTTTTTTCACTTAAGCGGTTCCACTTATCCGGTTTTGACTGTATAAATCATCGCACCAATACATTCATCAAACACCGTTCCACAATACTTTTTCATTCATTTTTTCAAAATACGAAATCATTACCATCTTCAATTATCTAGACAGCAGCATCAACATGGAAGAGCCGACAAAGAAACCGACGGGTCTGATATTCGACCGCGTCATGCTTGAGCACAAATGCGACTGGGATAGCGACCACATCGAGCGACCAGCGCGACTCGAACGCATCATCAACCGGCTGGAGGCGACAAAGTTGCTCGACGAATGTCTTATGCTGCCGAAACGAAAAGCGGATCCCGACGTGGACATTCGTTCCGTCCACTCGCCCGAATACATCAAAAAGATCGCAGAGAGTGAGCGACTGGACATGGATGGTCGAGAAACGCTGTGTGCTTCGTACGAGGAGATCTATCTGGCCGAAAAGAGCTACGACTTGGCGTTGCTCAGCGCGGGCTGCGCCATGGAGGCGATGGATGCCGTGTTGGACGGACGGTTTGAATCGGTCTTAGGCAGGGTTCCGAATTATCCTTTTTAAAAAGATTGTCCTTTTTTTGGGACCCTAAATCTTTTTATTTTGAATGTCCTTTCTTGATAAAAATGCCAAAATTTCTAAAAAAAGAAACATTTTGACAGAAAAAGGACATTTTCGAAAAGGTCCAAATATCTGTTTTAAACTTTTAAACAGATATTTGGGTCTTTTGGAAAATGTCCTTTTCAAAATTTTTCATTCGGAACCCTGGTCTTAGGGCGGAAGGGTCTCGGACGGAATGTAGGGCTTGCAGGTGCTCAAACGCCTTCGCCGCCATCCGCCCGCCGGGCCATCACGCGTACCACGATCAGGGCTGCGGCTTCTGTCTCTTCAACAACGTGGCAATCTGTGCCAAACGCGCGGTAACAAAATGGGGCCTGGAACGGGTGCTCATTGTCGACTGGGACGTGCACGCCGGTCAGGGCACGCAGTACTGCATCGCGGACGAGGAACGCATCAAACTGCTCTCCGTCCATCGCTACGAGCACGGCCACTTCTGGCCTAACCTACCCGAGAGCGGCGTCGAGCATGAGTGTTCGTTCCTATTTACTCTGGGGGTATAAATATTCGATGGAATACAAGTCCGCTATTTTTCCTCCGACTGGTGCAGAGTTATGAGGTATTAAATTTCGAAGGTCTTAATCGTCGAAAATCGGCCGAGTTGCGAACAGTACCCGAGAATAATTTGACCCCTATAGTACGCTCGGCATTTCCTCTGATTACAGTAGTTACCCCATTTCAGATCACAATACAATCAACATTCCTCTACACGAGATTGGCTTTGGCGATTCCGATTACATGACAATAATGCATCATATCATTCTTCCGCTTATTTCCGATTGGAAGCCGCAGCTCATCCTCGTCTCCTGCGGCTACGACGCCGCCTTTGGTACGATATCTTGTTGTAGCTTCGGCTCGCTGGCTACCTTCTTATTCGAATAGCAACCGCCGGCACGAGCCAAATAGTAAAACAGTGCTCAGGACAAGTGAGCTGTAAGATGACTGTTTTTTGTACGTTGAATTTGATTGCCACACATTCTCTCGTTGCGGCTATAAGGCTCGATTAGTTACGCTGACATGTGAGGCTTAGGCAGTCACTTACCTCAAATTGCCCCCTCCGTCTACGGAATGCCTTTCGATTACATTTAACGAAAGCTCATTAACATTTTTCAAGTTAACTTCCTGTAAGCGGCGCCAGAAAAGCTAGTTGAAGCCGCTGGTTGCATTTTTCCTGCGTAATTTTTGACTTTATTGCATGGGAGAAAGAGAGTCAATTACAGGCGATCCTGAGGGGCAAATGCGCATAACCCCGGCAGGGTATGCACACATGACGAGTGCGCTGAAGGCGACACACATTCCGCTGTGCGCCGTCCTCGAGGGCGGATACTTCCTCGAATCCGTCGAGGCTGATGCGGAATGGACAGTCAGGGCGCTCCTGGGACACACCCTCCCTCGGCTGCAACTTGACCCTTGTCGACCCTCACTCGTCGACACCATGCACGCCGTCATCCAACAATTGGCCAAGGACTTTGATGTCTTCAAACAATTTCTCTTGTTTGAAAGCACTCTTCGTAAGGAGAAGGGACTCCCGCCGCGAACGGTCAGGATATCCGCTCCTTCTGCGAGCAACTGATTGATTAGAGGAATTATTGCAGCTGAGCGATGAGAGCTACACTGGAGAGAGAAGCGTATCGTTTCCCTATAAGACGAGGGGACTCTATGTGTACCCTCAGAGAACTCCCGAAGTGATCGCTGATTTGAAGCAGCAACTAGCGAACATCATCGCGAGTCAAAAGCCGGCGCACAATGGAGCACCAGTGGCGGTTGTTTTTGCAATTTTTTACAGCAGCGTTGCAATATTTATCGTGTGAATTATATTAGCAAAAACACATTGACGCATCTGCAACCACTGATGGTGTCGAACGTCTGCTGGCCGAACTTCTCAACGGCAGCGTATCGCTTCTTACCGTCGACGAACTTGCCAGCACCACCGTTGCCAGTTTGTTGGCGAGCAAGCAGTGTCAACGATTGGAGCTCGACTTTAGGCCCGTGGGGGAGACGTTTCACGTCAACCTCTCGCAACATCCAGACGTACTGAGATTTGCTATGTCGCTCGGAGGAAATCCATTTCACTTTGCGCTGCACAACGTTCGTTCACCGCTCTCTAATGCGCATTTGTGTGAAATCTGTTGTTTCAGATTCTCCTTCCCATTGCTAAAAGTGGTACAACATATCCTCTCGTTGTGGTCAATTGTGAACGGGCTGAGACGGACAAATGGTTAAACTACCTTCTCAGCGCAATGACTTCTGCTTCAATTCCTGTTATCGTCCAGTATACTACGGCTACGGTACGATGAATGGCGATTGTGTGTCCGCAATGTTACTGAATCAGTGTTTTTTTCAGCATGGTGAAAAAGAAAAGGGAGACGCGACGGTCGAAAGTACCGCCGTTCTGCTTTCACTCGTGGAGCGTTACGCTGGTCTGAAGACCGTTTTTATGTAGCTGCAGTTTCATTTCGAAAGTTTTGCTCTATCGATCATCGACTGTTGTGCGATTGTGAACTCCTTTGCGTGTAACGATGTCGAAAGTTTCATCCATAAAATTGAATATAGTAGTTCAAAGTTTCGTCTCGCCGAGTGGGTGCGATAAGCGCAACCTGACGTCATAAATCGCCTGTTCGACAGCGTCCGGCAGCACGTGCGTCGTCTCACTCATCAGACCGCACAGACCCGACCGGTCGTCTTCTGAAATATTTCTTTTATCCCTCTTTACCCTACTCCTGCGTCGCATTCAAATCTTCAACCTTTTACTTCTCATAGCTTGCTTTCTTTATTTACCCTCCCTTCTTAATGAATTAAATCTGCATCGGCGTTGACTATTCTCTCAACTGGAAATGTGGTCGGAAGCGCTCTCTCATCATGGCAAGTATGTCCTCCTCATGTCCGTCATCTCGTTCGGGACCATGTTCCAACTCGGCTACGTGACCGCCTACCCGAACACGGCGTTCACAGAATTCAAAGCGTTCATCTACGACTCGTATGAAAGGCGCGGCGTCACGCTGACTGAAAACCACTTCAACTGGATATGGTCTGTCGTGCTCAACTTGTGGTATCCCGGCTGCATCGTCGGCACGTGGGCTACGCCGTTTGTGGCGGAGAGATTTGGCAGAAAAGGTTGGTTTACGCAGTTTCTTTAAAGCTAACGCTCCAATGAGTTAAATTTATAATACATTTTATGATCGGTTTTGAATCCTGTTTTAGAGGCGTCAAAAATTTTCCAATATCAATTCGACGATTCGTGCAATCGCATGTGAAACAGACCGAAAAAGTATTCACAAACAAATCAACATCTTATGTTCTTTATCAACTATATGAAATATGAAACGCGTATATTTCTCTGTTGAACTTTCAAACTTTCAAACTTTCAGTTGGCTTAGTAGTCGGTAATGCGATCGATGTCATCGCGACCGGTGTGAACGTAGTGGGTCTGTTGACCCATCTGCCTGAACTGGTAACTGTGGGCCGCTTGCTGACGGGCGTGGGCGATGGCCTCGCGGCCAACTGTTTGACGCTGTTCCTGCAAGAATCGGCGCCCACGCAGATTCGCGGATTGGTGAGCGGCTTCCAGGAGCTCAGCGTGACTTTATCCATTTTGATCGGCATGCTCTTCGGCCTGCAATACGTCCTCGGCGAATCGTTGTGGATATTGACTGCGGTCGCCGCTGTGCCCAACTGCATCGCAATTGCCGTCATGTTCTTCTGTCCAGATACGCCCAAATTTCTTTATTTGGGAAAGAAGAGCACCATTCGAGCCACCGAGGCGTTGAGGTTCTTCCACGGAACGACGCATGACGTCGAGGAGTGTCTCCAGACAATATCACAAGAGAGCGCGAATGAAGGGAAAACGTCATTCAGGGAAGTGTGGAACAGCCGGAGTCTTCGCAAGGCGATGTTGCTCGGATCGGTGGCGTTTGGACTGCAGCTGATGACGGGCACTGTACCAATCACGCTGTTCTCAACCGAGCTCTTTCGCCGAGCCGGTTTCAACTCCCAAGGGGCTGAAATGGGCTCAATTATTATGGCGATGCTCAACTGCCTCGCTACCGCTTTGTCGCTGAACTTTGTCGACCGCTGCGGTCGTCGGCTGCTTCTGTTGGTCTTCGGATCGCTGAACGTTTTGTCTATCGCGGCGTACGCTTTGTTTGCCGAACTGAGTGAGGTGACGACGTGGGCAAAGTACGGCTGTCTGGCGGCAATGTTCTCTTTCACCATAACATTCAGGCATAAACAATCTTTGACTTTTATCTAAATAATTTGCTCAATAACGGCCGATTTCAGCTTCGGACTTGGTCCAGTACCATGGTACCTGACGGCCGAACTGGTTCCACAGAAACAGCGCTCATACATCCAGTCGATCGCTTTTAGCGCCAACACCGTGGCCGGGTTGTTCACCGGCCTGCTCACCTTGCCGTTGTACGGCTACTTTGACGCCTATTCGTTCATTCCGCTCTTCATCATCCCCTCAATTATTTGCCTCATTTATCTCTTTCGTCAACTGCCTGAAACCAAAAACAAAGAGATCTATGAAATCGTCAAAGAGTTGGAAGCTCGCTGAACGCAAGACGATTGGGCGTCTTTGGTGAAGAAGTCGAATTGAAAAACGAAAGTGCTGACCGCCGGTCGTCGCAAACGCCATTACACTAGCTTTGAGACGATCTTACTTCCTATCATAGCATTTTACCAAAGCATTGATCTATTGTACTTGTGCATCGATGACTTTTTACGGGATGTGTTTTGTGTAACAGATAACTGACGGTAATACATGTGCGCACATAAAATTGCATAAGCAGTATACTGCTGTTTGTTCGCATATCTTGTTAACATTTTTGCTTTATGTACATGCTATTAAAAACACTGGCAAATCAATACTCTGCATTGCACAGGTATTGTAGCAGAGTTCATTTTCGTTAGTTGAGTCACTGTTGAAGTAACAATGGGGGAAAGAGCCATAAGTCCGTTAGTTGTTCGACCGATGCAAATCCACCGATAATGAGCAATATGATGGGCACTATTTCATGTTTGGTTTACTCGTACAATTCAGTTAGTGACGAGCCGTCCGCGCTCTGAGCGCCGACCATTTATGATTGGGCTCACACTATGAGTAGTCGGCCACTGACAAAAATGTGGCTCCTCACTCTCCTCCTCGTTGTCAGTGCCACAGTAAGCAGCGGTCAAGGCTGTAAGTTCATTTCCTTTATTTTTTCCTAGGCAGTTGCGCTAAGCTAATGATTGTAGGCGGAAAGTTTCGGCAGGTTGCCGAGGGTGTGATTCTCAATCAAACTTTCGGCGAAACTGCGAAGAGGATCATTGAAAAATCTGACAATTGCACGGCTGACTGTTTAGCCGAGACAGATTTCGTCTGCACCGCGTTTCTTTCGGTCGTGTTCGGCGAGTGCGTGCTCTTCGACAAAATAGACCTAAATCGACAAGTGATGAAGGACGTGTCATACTACAGGCTGTTCACTGAAGCGTGCGATGGCGGTAAGGGCAGTTGTCGCTTACGACCCCTAACGAATGCAAACACTTCAGAAACACCCTCGATCGAATACTGTCACTTTAAAATTATTAGAACAAATGTGAAAGTGTCGGCGTCGAGCGTCTCTCCGGGGATGACATCGCCTTCGGGCTGCCGCGACTTCTGCGTGGCGAGATACCACAATTTGAACTGTACGGCATTCACAGTGGGTCCTGCGGACACGCTGTATTCGACATGCACACTATTCCAATCAGTCACGTCAGCCGATGTTAGCGATGGTTCGATGGACCTGTGGACGACTGTCTGTGAGGCTCCTGGTGAGACTTTTGATGTACCCTTGCCGTCTTCTCATCCTCACAATCAATCACTGTTGCAGTCAATTGCGTCTATGGTCCGTGGAACGACTGGAGCAGTACTTGCTCAACTAGTTGCGGCGGCACACAAACACGAAGCCGATCCATTTCTGGGGAAGCAACCAATGGAGGGACTGCGTGCAACATGAGCCTTCTGAGCGAAACACAGGCAGGTGTTGAACGATGGTGGTACGGCGCCTTTTGAGCGCACGCTTCACGAGTATTTTTTGCTGAAGCCTCTTTATCTGATCAAAAGGGCACCTCATAGAGATATTTCATTAAACTCTCGGATGCGCGGTATAATAGGGTTTCCCTTGGTAATTTTTGCTGGCCTCACTTTATGGCCAGTTTACCTAACCCCATGTCTTACACTGAAGCGCCGCTACTGAATGGCACTACTATCATGTCATCATCGACAATCGAGCGCAAAAGAGTAACGGAACGAACGACTAGTGTTTAGACGTGCTCCACGAATAGTTGCCCAACGGACTGCATGTATGGAAAGTGGGAACAATGGGGAACGTGCAGTGCAACATGCGGCGGTGGTATACAAATGCGAGGCAGAACCATCACCAGCCTACCAGCAAATGGAGGGACGGAGTGCAGCACAAGCCTTTTGAGCGAAACGCAGGTAAGACCGTATTAAATCACTTCGTGAACGCTCCCACTACTCTGCCGAGTTCTTCAAACCGTAACCAGGGGAGCATATTTTCATTTTTGAGAACTGAAAGCTGATACTATTGTGCAGTTGAATTTATTGCACAATCAAACGTAAGGATGAAAGGAGAAAGGACGAAAAGTTGTTTAGGCTTGTTCGACGAACGACTGCCCAAAGGACTGGACTTACGCGATGTGGGGATGCTTGGGAGCTTGCATTGGGATTGCAGCTGTGGCACTCTGGTGCGCAGTTGACCGATCATGTCGCAAGCACAAAACGGCGGTGTGGCCTGCAACTGTAACATGCTTTATAGAAGACAATCGTGCACCGCCGGAGTACCCTGGGCCAACGAAAACCATCAGTATTGCATCTGGCCGTATTTGAGCAATACTGAACTTGAATATTGAGCAGTCATAAAGTTTTTTACTCGAAAAAGGTGGAATGCAACTGAAATCATAAAGGAGAAAGTGTTTAAAAGAACTTTGTTCCATCGTACTAAACCATCGCATGGACCGTAAAGCCCCTCCTCGGTGCTTACATATACGGCATGCTTTCGTTTGATTAATTTGAGGCAGTGTGTAATATTTGCATGATTGTGTATAGGAGTCTAGTGGTAAACTTTTCCTTTACATGGTTTACTAATATGACTCGAACAGTTACACGAAAGCAAACAGTAGCGAGACGAGTACAAAAACCAAGCGCGAGAGAACAAAATGTGTAAACACGGAGACTCAATAATCGGGTTGACCGCCCTAGCTGACATCTTTCCAACTCATGATTATTAAGTTCTCGGATTACAACATGTGTAGTCATTTAATAAAGCGGCAACTGGACATGAAAATGCGCGCGAATTCGGGTGGTCGTAGCTGAATCGCCTACGACAACAACAGTTTATAATATTATGAGTATGTCATAGTTACATTCAAAATAGCATGAGTGAAAAACACAAATATTAGGATGTACTAAATATAGGCGATTATTATAATCAACCATTTAACGCATTATTGTGGTTGCCGTAGGTTAAGATCTTGCTATGGAGAATTACAGTAACAGTGCTAATACGAAAAACAGGGGGAATACAATGACGACTAATAGACGGATAACAAAGTAGTAGAAGCGTAATGCACAGCACGAATAATTAGGAGTATTTTATATAGACCATATTAAAGGGTAGTTCTGTCTACTTCGGAAGGTCAGAGTACAATTGTTATTTCATTTAAACAACCGTTACCCCTCGAAGGGCAGAGTGACCGTTTAGATAAATACAATTAAGCGAATATACAGCAACATGATTGAAGAGCACAAATAATAGGATGGGTTAAATATTAACGATTACTGTAAATAACCATTGAACGCATGATCAAATTCATTTTCTTTGTGTGAATTTGTAAAACTGGGAATCCCCAGTAAGCGGGATGCAACCATCTCCTCATCACTGGTCGCTGTATTTTACTCTTTTACGCAAACTTCAAAATAGTTTAAGTTGAAATTTGTTTGAAATTCGATTGCGAATATTGGATTTTTTGGAGTTTTGGTAAGGAGTACAGCTTCGCCATCGATAATCAGGTCATAGAAGAGCACAAGTTTTTAAAGCGTTATCCATTTCTTATTATCAAATTTTAACCAAATTTGATATTAATATCAGGAACCTTGTGTTGAATTTTTGCAACAAGAATTTTATCTTTTAAAAATTCAAGTTCAATTCATTATTTTCGAACTCATTGAATACTAATACAGTCAACTGCTTTTATAACGTCGGTCAAAGGACCGGCCAATGACCGACGTTATAAAGACAGCGACGTTATAGAGGCAGTTAGCCCTGAACAAAACATAGTACACGGGACCAGCCAAGGACCGACGTTATAAAGCCAGCGACGTTATAGAGCCAGGCGTTATAAACGCATTTGACTATAGTTGATCGTATTGTTGAGTAATGGCGGAAGCATAGCTGCTTGTCGACTTGGTTGGAACATTACCTGTTGTTGTTGCTGGTCTTTTTCTTGCAATTGCTGTTGCTGCTGCTGTGGTTGCTGTACTTGCTGTAATTCTTGTTGCAGTGGTTGATTTACTTGTCCAACTCCTTGAACTCCTCTTCCTCCTGCTTCTTGTCCTTGGTCTTGGGGGAAAAGGGGCGCATGCCAATCTGGACTACGTCTTGATATTTGCCTCATCTCCTCATCCATTTTCTTCTTAAACTGGCTCCTCCATTTTCCCGTTAGAGGTTGCTGTATTGGCTGCTGAAGTTGTGGTTGTTCCTGTTGATTGACTTGAACTCGTGAACAACCAGGTCGTTGCTCAGGAAGGTTTGGAGCTGATATCAGTTCATCAGAATCTCCATACTTTCGTTTCAACGTCTGCAAAACAGAACGTAAAAATATATGTCAGTATTCATATTACAAACCTTTTGCGGTGCAGTTTCGAAAGGACATAAACTGGGAACTCTCCAGACCTTATCGTAATCGGCTAATTCTTGCAAAAATTTCGCATGGTTTGCATGAATTTTCGTTTGAAGTTCAAGTTTTTCTTTATCTGCTCGTGCATCGATAAGACGCTTTTTCTCTGGTAGTTGATCTTTTTCTTCATTTGCTAATGTCACAAGTTCTTGTATTCTTGCATCCATTTCTTCTTTTTCTTCATCGGCTCTTTCGTCAATTTCGAGAAATTTTGCTACTAGTTGATTTTTTTCTTCTTGTGCTCGCGCTGTAATCTCGTTTATTCGTTCGTTACGCCATTCATTTTGTAATTCGGGGCTTGAGCAAGTGCACTCCATCTAAAATATTTTTTATTTTCACCACCTGTTTCAGCATAATCAACGTACACGCGCGTACATTGTTTCATGCATTAGCCGCGTCGAAATATAAATTCCTATTCGCTGAGAAATGTTACGCTTGGTGGTAATATGGATGCTATTAATTTTGAAAGGTTCCACACGCACCTCTCGCTTCCACGGCTTTAAAACGCCGGTTAATAATGGCTTAAAACCTAGTAATAAAGCCCCTACTCGCATTTCGTAACTTCCTAATCGTCGCTAGTGTTTCAAGGTAAATTTCGCAAAATTCGCTCTCTCTTATAGACATTTTCAGAGAAGAATCATTACCGAAGAAGAATTCAGTTTGTGGCGATTGAGAGTGCTGGGATTTGAGGCAAAAATTAATGGATCCTACAACTAGGTCGTACGGGTAATAGGAGAGTGAGGTAGGGAAAAGGAGAGCGGCAGAGGATAGACCGAGCGCCGCGAGTACAGGTAACAAAAATAAGGTAGAGTATGATATCACCGTATGATATCACCCAACTATCACTAGTCCGGCCGCGTTCCACAATAGACTAAATCTTCCTAGTTGCGCGTTAACTCCACCACTATCTCTAATGATAAAACTGAAGCCTAAGGCAGGAAACAAATGGACCTGACAGAAATCGTCCGTTTTTTATGCGATGCACACTTGTAAAGGACTTTGATAGTCGGTGAATCGATAATATAAGCAGATTAATCTTCTTCAAGAACTGAATTAGTGATCGCATTCAATTCTTTTTCTTCATTTTAAGCAGCCGTTTTCCACTTGTTTTCCTTTACGTAGTGACTCTGTCGCTGACAATATTGACGATAGCAATAGAGCCGACTTTTCTTGATGATTAGTCTCCTGTTGATCAGGATCTCCATGTAGCATAGCATTACGCGGATAATATTAATTGACATCGGTGGTGAATACATCATCTTCCATAGCGGGAGGGAAAATATTGATAATGGAGGCTGAACTCGTTGACATATTTCTTCTTGCTGAACTTCAATTGAGGCAGCTCGGCGAGGCCGAGTGTATAGAGCGCACACGCAGTATTGTAAACTCCTTTCGTTCGCCTTCTTTCATTTTTCGGTTATCACTAGTTACCATAATTTCGACTTTAAGGTGTGTACGAAGCAATCCCATGGCGTCAGCGGCATCGTCTATGACAATAATTACCGCTATCGACGCCGCACGCGCTACAAACGATGATGCGCTAGCCCATCTAGCATTAATATTAACCGATTTCTTTATCCTAAGGTGAAATTCGCACGCAACGTTAAATAATTACTCTCCGTTCGAACTGTCATATTCACCCGTTTTCGTATTTTAACGTATGATCCTATGTCGACTGTTAATGCCTAACCGTGGGAAAGGGGGCCAGTTAAAGCGAGGGAGCTTCTATAGGTTACCAACAGGAGGGTGAACAACACAACGAGAGAACGGAGAAGGCGCGCAATGAAAGGGGAGACCAAACTCGGGGAACGAGCGACCGCTCGGGACGAGGGGCAGTATATGAATGATCACTCGTTAGTACGGTCTAGCAACGGTAATTTTCGCAGTGCATCTAATACAGCTCGAACATCTGCCAAAGTACCATAGCGCCGTCGTAAAAAACCGGAGCGTCGAGGTCAGGCGTCAAGTCCCACGCGCTACTAACAAGGGTACGCGTGAACATCCATCATCGTTTGATTGCAAAAATCTCCAAGGTTAATCTTTTTTGCAGCTACAAACAAATGCAGCGACCGCATTGACCTCATTATTTTATAAACACTTGTATCGTATCGAAAACCTTCTAGTGCAAACCGCACCATCTGTTATGATTATTGCACCGCATATGGCTGTGTACCATAAGATTTACGATGCACGCGCTCCTACAGGTGGTGCGCCGCGCGTACATTTAGATTACCCGATCAATTTTCTCTATAACTGTAGTAGAGGTTATAGCCGAACAGCGCATAATATGACCATGGCGACCAAGCGCTGAAAGTATCACAGTAGCTGATGCATGCGGATTCTTACAATAGTAATAAGATATAATCATTACGTCCACACACACTCTCGCACTCACACATATGCAGCAAATATTCTTACGACGAGAACGATTTCGTAGACCGAGGCACCGAGGCTTTTTATCCGCTAGTGAGTCAAGGCGCTAGGGAGTCGAGACGAATCTTACGATATTATTGATGACTATAATCAATACGTCTCCACAATCCCGATCTAAACGATTTCGTAGACCCTTGGCGCCATGAGCAATACGTCCTCACAATCACGATCAAAACGATTCCGTGGACCCACGGCGCCATAAGCAATACGTCCACGCAATTGCGACGCAAACGATTTCGTAGGCCCATGACGCCGAGGCGTTTTCATCTCCTAGGAATCGGAGGGCGTCAAGCCTACCGCCGGCACGGAATCTTACGGTAGGAACGTGTCGGTTATATTCATCATTACTTTCGTAAGATTCCGTGTCGACGGTAGGCTTGACGCTCCCCGGCTCCCTAGCGGATGAAAACACCTCGGCGTACGATACTCTCTGCGCTTGGTCGTGCTGGTGATATTATGTGCTTTTACTTCTACTACTTACTGCTTCTTCATAACAACGCACTCAGTATTAACAGAAGTATCCGAACAGCACAAAATAACTTCATAGCAACAGGTTCGTAAAGGAGAGTTAATATGACACTGTGAGTTATACGGTTTTTTGAAGCGAAAAAATGATGGATGTTCACGCACATTTTTGGTAGTAGCGCATGGCGCGTAAAGCCCATCCTCGGCGCTTACATATACGACATGCTTTCGTTTGATTGATTGGAGACAGTCATGCAGTTAGTGAGGCAGTGTGTACTATATGTATGCCCATGTAGCAGTGGTAAACTTTTCTTTTACATGGTTTACTAATTTGACTTGACAGTTACACGAGAGCAAACAATAGCAAGACGAGTGCAAAAGCCAAGCGCGAGAGAACAAAATGTGTAGACATGGAGACTCAAAGAGGGGGTTGACCGCCCTTGCTGGCGTCTTTCCAACTCATGATTATTGAGTTCTCGGATTACGACATCTAAAGCCATTTAATAAAGCGGTAACTGGACAGAAAAATGCGCGCGATTTCGGATGATCTTAACCGAATCGTCTACGACAACAACAGTATGTGATATTATGAGTATATCATAGTTACATTCAAAATAGCCTGAGTGAAAAACACAAATAAAAGGACGTGCTAAATATAAGCGATTATTATAATCAACCATATAATGCATTGTAGTAGTTGCAGTAGGTTACGATCTTGTTACGAGCAATTACACTACCTATGTTAATACGGTATACAGGGGTTTACAGTGACGGCTAATAGGAGGATAACAAAGTAGTAGAAACGTAGTGTACAGCAGGAATAGCGTATGATATATCGACTATATTATAGGGTAATTGTGTCTACCTCGAAAGATCAGAGTACAATTGGTATTTCATATCTAACCAGCCGTCAGCCTTCGAAAAAGCAGAGTGTTCGTTCAGATAAATACAATTAAGCGAATATATAAAAACATGATTAAAGTGCACAAATATTGGAGTATGTTAAATGAAAAAGATTACTGAAATCAACCGTTTAAAGCACGACCAAATTCATTTTTTCTTCAAGAATTTGCTAAACAAAGAATTTTCATTAATTAAAATAAAATCGTCCTCTCCTCATTAGTCATTGTATTTTAGTCAATTATGAAAACTTGATAGTAATTTAAGTCGCAGTTTGTTTTGCATGCAATTGCAAACGTTGAAACTTCCTTTAGTTTTTCGTTAAGAAGTACGACTTCATTATCGATAATCAAGTCATAGAAGAGCATAGCTTTGTAAAACGATATCCGTTCGTTTGTACTTGTGTCATATTTTTAATCGAATTCAATATTAATATCGAGGACCATGTCTTGAATTTTAGCGACGAACATTTTTAACTTTTAAAGCTTATGTTCAATTTATTATTTTCGAACTCAATGATTACTATTATTCGGTTCTTAATACTGAATAATTGCATACCCGCTTGTAGACTTGTCTTGAACGCTATTATATTCCCAGTCCTCCCGCACGTACAAGTTCTTCTTCATTTTCATTTTCTTCTTCTTCTTCTTCTTCTTCGTCTTCTTCTTGCAATTGTTGCTCTTGCTGCAGTTGTTGTTCCATATGATTCAACTGTCTCTGTAGCTCTTGATTTCGCTGCACTAGTTGTTGATATTGGTCTTCTTCGTTTTGCAGTTGTTGCTGCTGCTGTGGTTGTTGTAATTGTTGTTGCAACGGTCGATCAATTTGTCCAACTGCATGAATGCCATCGCCTCCTTCTGCTTCTTGTCCTTGGTGTTGATGGGAAAGGGATGCTTGCCATCTTTGACTACCTCTGGATATTTGCATCATCTCCTCAACTACTTGCTTCCTAAACTCGCTCCATTCTTGCATTACAGGTTGCTCGGTTTGTTGCTGAAGGTGTTGTTGTTCCTGTTGATTGACTTGAACTTGTGAGCAACCGGGCCGATGTTCGGTAAGGCTTCGAGGCAACATCAGCGCTCGACCTTCATGTTCATTAGCATCGCCTTGCTTGCGTTTCAACGTCTGCGAAACAAAACTTAAATATTTGTCATGGTATATATGTTACATACCTTTCGCGCTGTGATTTCGAAAGGACATGCGCTGGAACGTTTCCGGACCGTTTCCCAATTGATTACTTCTTGCAAGAATTTTGCACAGTTGGAATGCATTCCCGCTTTTTCTGTATGTTTTGCTTGACTTGCTACTGCTTCGATTAGACGGATTCTCATCGGTAGTTGCTCTCTTTCTTCATTTGCTAGTGCCTCGAGTTCAAGTACTCTTTCTTCCATTTCTTCTTTTTCTTTTTTTGCTATAGCATCGATTTCGAGAAGTCTCGCTTGTAGTTCATTTTTATCTTCTTTCGCTTGCATTGCCATATTCTTCATTCGTTCGTGACGCCATTTTTTATGCACTTCGAGGCTTGAGCAATTGCACTCCATCTGAAATAATTTTATTTCATCGCAAATTTTAGTATAATCAACGCACGCGCGCGCACCTTGTTTCACGCACTAGCCTAGTCGAAATTGTAATTTCTATTCAATGGAAAATTTGCGCTTAGTGAGAGAAAGGGGAGCAGTAGAGGATATACCGAGCGCTGCAAACAGAGAGAAGACGCGCAATGAAAGCGGGGACCGAACTCGGGGGACGCGCGACTGCTCGGAACGAGGGCAGAATATGAATGATCAGGTAAAAAGAGGAAGGATAGACAGGGCGCTACGAGTACAGGTAACAAGAACGAGCTTGAGTGTGTTACCACGGAGGATATTACCTAACTACCACTTGTCCGACCGCGTCCCACGACAAATGGTAGTCGGTGAATCGATAATATAAGCAGATTAATCTTTTTCAAGAACAGAATTAAAAGATCGCATTCAATTCTCCTTCTCTTCATCTAAAGAAGCCGTCGCACTCTTGGTTTCTTTTACGCCGTGGCTTTTTCGCTGACGATACTGATGATGGCAATAGAGCCAACTCTTCTTTATGATCAGTCTCCTGTTGATCAGGATCTTCATGTCGCGTAGCACTAGGCAGAGAATATTCATCAGTATAAGTGGTGAATATATCATCGTCGATGGGAGGGGGGAAAAACTGATATTGGAGGCTGAACTCGTTGCCATGTCTCTTCTCGCTGGCCTTCAATTGACACAGCTCGGTGGGATTGGTTTAAAAAGCGAACACGCAGTATAATAAATCCCTTCCGTTTACCTTCTTTCATTTTCCAATTATTAGTTATTACCATCATTCGACCTACCGTTGAGTGTGAAGCGATATTGGGCCGGTTTCACATCGCGTACTTTAGGCCTATCCTTTATCATTGCGTAAAGTCCGACTTTAGCTAAAGTACGCGATGTGAAACCGGCTCAATATCTGTCGATGGCAATAATTTTTGCCGTCCACCCCACACGCGTTATAACCGATGTTGCTCTGATGCATCCAGCATCAATATTAACTGACTACTTTATCCTATGATAAAATATAAACGCAACGTGAAACAAATACTCTCAGTTCGAACTATCGTATTCTCTCATTATGATATTGTACCCTATCATAAAGTGACGATTGTTACAGCCTAACCGTGGGAAAGGGAGCCAGTATAAGCGAGGGAGCTTCTATAGGTTACCAACGGGAGGGTGAACAACACAACGAGAGAACGGAGAAGGCGCGAAATAGTAGTGGAGAGAGAACGCGGGGAGCGCGCGACCGCTCGGGACGAGGACTGGATATGAATGATCACTCGTTGGTACGGTCTAGCAACGGTAATTTTCGTAATGCATCTAATACAGCTCGAACATCTGTCCAAGCACCATATCGCCGTCGTAAAAAACCGGAGCGCAGAGGACGGGCCTAATGAATGCCTCATGCGCTACTACCATGGGTACGCGTGAACATCAGTATTGGTCTATAGGATATCTGAACGATGTTACCTTTTCACCCTCGGATGATACTGCTGTCTACAGTGTTCAGAACAGATCTCTGCATTGCATATGGTATAAAAACACAACTGTATTTCCCGAGCACTGTCGATGCAATGTGAACACATCTCTGACTGACAGTACACACATATCGCCGTTTTGTATGCTCCCCCCTTCGACGCGACAGTCTATCGCAACCCACGCCGCAGAGAACCGGCATCACAAAAGCGGTTACAAAGAAGCGCGTTCTAGGTTTCCATGGTGTTTACTGTGTACCGTTTGATTTGTATAACGACGACGAGTTTCGAGCGAAACTTTTAATTGAATAAACACGGTAGAAAACATGAACAAGGCGGACATACGAAAATTGAGAGAACATATCAACCTGTTCGACACATCAGTTAAAAAGGAAGAGGGATGATACTAGGAAACAAAGGGTAACACACACACACAGACCGATATTAATACGCGACCAATAGCAGCGTCGTCGCTCACACGCGCACGCTTACGTCAAACTCCACAGTCGGACACGGGCGACAGCGGCGGTGTCGAATAGGATGAGCGTAAGCGACGAGACGGCGGCGGTGGTGTGTCCTCCATGGATGGCGGGCTGTAGATAAATTACTGTATAAGAACACGCTGTGATATTTCAGTATCAGATGTGTTTATCGACAACTACCTTCAGAACTATGATCAGCGAGTGGACAACGTATGATATTTTCGAAGTTGATAATGATGATCAACCCCCTGTTCTCACTCTGTCAGTGCCAACAGCTACGATTCATGATGATGATGATGATCAACCACCCGTTCTCACTCCGTCAGCGCCAACAACTCTACCAAACAATTTGCCTACGACTAACGACAGCAGCAAGACCGCCGTCATTACCTCTTCTCAGCAAGATAAGTGCGCTCAGAATATGAACGTTCCTAATTTGCTGACAAATAAAGATTTGCGCGGTACCATGACTGTTACTCACTATACTAACCATCACTATGTGAAAGTGGTAAGAAGAGCGGCAAGTGGAGTGGACGAAGTTTACGCGAGCGCCGCTCCATCCAACCACGAATGTACGCCAAGCGTGTGCAGCGTAGTAAGAGAAATACCCTACTGGACATACGGTAGATATACAGTAAAGAACGAACTGGGAACTTGGGAAATGCCGATCACCTGTTCAAGCAAGCAGGTAATTCGCACCCCTCTACACAAAATCGGATCGATCAAACCTGCTGTTGTTGTTGTTGTTGACTAATTGAATTAACTGATCACCAACCTGTACAGCGTGTTGGCGCGCGACGGCGGTAGCGGCGGGTACGGCGACGGGAGGGGCGACGGGAACGGCGAGAACGGCGGCGGAAGGGGTGGCGCGGCGCGGGCCCCGGCGGCGGCGGACTTCAACGGCGGCGGCGGGCGGCGTCAGAGACGGTCGCGCGCGACCGTCGCCCGGTAGAGATAGCCATTTTCGGCTAACAGGATCGTGAGCAGCAGACCAACTATAAACGTGTTGATACAATTCTCTCACACTCGCGCACTCACCAATGCTCCAGAGCCAGTCGCCGCTCGGAATAAGTCGCTCCATTCGATGGTAGCATCGACATCCATCTTGGTAACCGCGCCATCGGTGAAAAAGTCCATTGCTGCGGCCAGTGTGTCAATCGTGGTCTTTTGGACCACTTTGAGGAGAATTATAGACGTTTGGCTAAAACGACGACGACGACGATGACAACGACATTGCGCACGTTTATTGCTTACGCGAATTCTGTTCGGTATCGCTCATTTAGTTGGTGGATCACGCTGTCCGAGATGACGCCGACTGAACATATCCCCTCACGCTCCCTCTGGTTAAACTGGCACGCGTTCATCGTATGCATAAAATTTTAATAAGCGCTTACTTTACATAAACATGCTAACAATTATAACCAACCTGGCGGAGGGATCGGGACTGGTGAAGCGAATAAACTGCAGCGGTGGCGGCGGGGGGCCGCTGGCACCCAGCGCCAGAGGCGGTGGACGCCCTATTGAAGTAGCCCATCTGGGCTACCAGAACCACAATGAGAAGGCCGACTAAATAATAACAATTGTAACACTAGTAGCTATAAAAGCTTAAACTTCTCACCCAGGGCCCAGGCCCAGTCGACGCCGTCGCTGGCGGTGACGGTTGATGGAATGAACAGACCGCCGCCGCCAGCCGGTTCACCCCAATTCATAACGCCCAGAAGGCTGGTCTTGGCGCGAGTCTCCAATTGCTTCAGCGCTGCCGCCACCACGTTTGATGCAAACTGGTTGGCTACTTTGATAAGCAGCGTGGTGGTCTGGCTAAAACAGTGGTATTAGTAATAGCCATCGTTTGCGGTTTTATCGCTTACTCGAACTGGTCGTGGTACTTGTAATTCAGTTGACGGACCGCGTCGGCGGTCAAGGAGGTCAATGTACACACCCCTTCCCTCTCCGGCTCATTAAAATCGCAAGACATATCTGGTTGCAATGTGACGAAATAATTAAAGTGTCGCAGCGCGCGTCCGATTGGTCCTCGGTAGATGTAGCCGGTCTGACCGAGGAGGACGGTCAACAGCAGGCCAACTATGAACGTGTAACGCAGAAATATAGCGACAAGAAATTATCTGACCTGCGGCCCAAAGTCAGCCATCAACAGTTGACGGTTGCTGCCAACCTGTGCCAACGGTTGTGCCAACGGCTGAGCATAGGGCAGAGCCGCCCCACTCGATCGTGGCGGCCACGTCGAACCGAGTCGTCTGGGTGTTGAGTCGGGCCATGGCTCTTCCGAGCACCTCGGCGCTTACTCTCTCGGCCACCTTTAGAAGGATCGTAGAAGTCTGCCTAAACATAAATAGATAATAATTCGACTTTTTTGTCTGTCGCTTACTCGAACTCTTCCCGATAGCGATGGTTCATGTTGTCGATGTTATTTTCGGTGAGGATGTCGAGGTTGCACACTCCCTCTCGCTCGCGTTCGTTAAATTGGCAAGTCGTGGTAGAGAGTAACGCGTAGGAACAATGACAGTGTTGTATGCGTTGTGCCTTTTAAAATGATCGATAAACATTTTTCTTTATAACTATTGGTCGATGATTTTTAAAGAGGAACTCTGGTGAAAAGTTATTTTTTGATATGTTGTCAAGTCGAACACGCTGATCATCGCTGCGCATTCAGTTTTTTCAGATTCGACTCCCTTAAAAAGTTATAACCCCCTAAAGATTGGTCGACGTGCGAGGTTCACAAACGTAACCGACAGTACAAAGTTTGTTGCCACTTCTTTACGAGACCACACGCTACGCTGTTTGTGCGTGCTCAACAAAATGATATGCAGTCGAGAGATTCAAAAAATAGGATATATGCAAATATTTCTGCGTAGCTGCGCCAACATATCCGCCAAAATATAACACTAAATATTTGCATATATCCAATTTTTTGAATCTCTCGACTGCATATCATTTTGTAGAGCAGGCACTTCACAGCGTAACTCGCGGTCTTGAAACGAAGTGTCCAACAAACTTTGTACTGTCGGTTACGTTTGTGACGTGAACTTCGCATGTCGACCAATTTTTAGGGGGTTATAACTTTTTAAGGGAGTCGAATCTGAAAAAGTTGAATGCGCAGCGATGATCAGNCTTTGTACTGTCGGTTACGTTTGTGACGTGAACTTCGCATGTCGACCAATTTTTAGGGGGTTATAACTTTTTAAGGGAGTCGAATCTGAAAAAGTTGAATGCGCAGCGATGATCAGCGGGGTTGACTTGACAACATATCAAAAAATAATTTTTCACGGGAGTTCCCCTTTAAACCTAATTAGCACGATTCCTTCCGCTCCGCACGCAAAGAATAGGTCAGTACTATTGCCTAATATGAAGCTAAAAGTAATTGAACATTACCTGCGACGCCTTTCGTTTAAAAGCCTCCGCGTAGACAGCTGCTGCGCGAAGCGGCTTACAGCCGATCTTGTGCCCTACCGCTGGGCTGCCGTTCAAGACCGAGGTGTCCTTAATATGGATCGTCTTGCCCCCCTTGACCTGACCGTCGACCTTTTGCACTGGAGGCAGGAGTAGTAAAGGATGGTGGTGTCCCTCCGTCCGCAGCCTTGATAGTAAAAGGTGCTGCATTCCTCGTCGTTAAACCGATAGATGGCGATCGGATGCTTGCCCATCTTGGAACTTTGCAATTCTACGTCAAAGAAGCAATCCATATTGTTCTATGTGTGTAGCCAAAGTGATATGCGTGTTTTGATAGCTGATAGTAAACAGATTTATTCGCTGTAACTCTACCCAAAATCTGGCCTAAAATGTAAAAAACACGTCGAAATAAATCGAGCGATCTACCCGCACTGCTATCATATTATCGTATTGATACTCAGCTAGGAATTGCACTGTCGTGCGATGGGTAGATCGCTCGATTTATCCCGACGTGTAGTTAAAAACATGCCTGTGAAATATAATAAACCATTTCTGTGTTCGATGATCGTTTCGGAAGCTAGCACTGGCATAGGCGCAATTAGCAGTCAGTAGCTTGCCACCAACTACAGACATGTCACGCTTGACCGAAGTCTTAGGTAGCTGACTGCTGCGTGTGATTGTCTGTGCACTGCTTTACATGCCGTAGTTCCTTGAATAAACGCCTCCTCAGAGCTAGGTTGAACAAATAAATGTCCAGGGCGTTTATTAGAAGCACAATAATCATTTAGTGTCTATTGAATGTCAAAAGAGACCAACATCTCTCACTCTCCTTTTAATTTGCATGCAAAATGTCAATAGTCTGTGCAATGCTAAACCATTTACTGCTTCGTAACGGTAGAATAATCATTGTTCATAACACACTACAAATCTCGACGGAATTGCTTGCCTTGAATCGTGTTGTGTATAGCCGTTGCGTGTATACAATGCAATGTTCGGATAACTTGGTCGAACCCTCGCCGATACGTCGTCGTCTGGAGTGTGACTGGCTGTTGGAACATGAGCGTTTCTCTGCCGGCCAACGATTGGTCGGCTGGCGCGATAGGCGCTTGCTCGGGTAGAGGACGAGTGTAGTAGGGCGCAGTGATCGACGATTCTTCACCTTCAACATTCGTCATCATCGGTTCGTCAGCAGCGTTAACATTCGCGTCGGCTACCGTATGGAGATAGTCGCGCGTCGCTGAATCGAGTCCTGATACAGCCGACTTCAGCTGTTCGGCCTTGTGTTCGCTTGATAGGATCGGATTACTGGCTATTGACACAATCTGTCGTTCGATACGGTTAACAGTTGATGACGCAGCATTAAGACGAGATCGATCGAGTAGAGCGTTACGTTCAGAGTCGGTTAATATAGAGGAGGGTACGAGCACATATCGTGGCACGCTATTGGAGGTAGAATTAATCGACATTGTAAAGTTTCGCAGCAGCCAATACTTGTTGAATAATTGCCTTCATCAGCTTGCGCCTTTTGAAAATTATAGTACGCTTGTCCAGCGTCTTCCACTCTTAACGATCGCATTCAACCGCTGCAAGATTATAGAAATCACTGCGCGCAACTTGGTTCTTGGAAGCTTTGCTTAATGTATCTTTTGACACGGGCAGGAAACCATACACAAAGTTGTAGACAATCTCACACAGACAATCGATGTAGGCGTCACATCTGCCAAAGCATCATTGCGCCGTCGTAAAAAATCGGAGCGTCGAGGTCAGGCGTCAAACCCCACGCGCTACTACCAAAGGTACTCGTGAACATCCATCATCATTGTTTGATTGCAAAACCCCCCAAGGTGCAATTTTATGCAACTACAAACAAAAACAGCGACCAAATCGACCTCATTATTTTATAAGTACTTGTCATGTATCGAAAACATTCTAGTGCAAACCGCACCATCTGTTATGATAATTGCACCGTCTATGGCGGTGTTTCATAAGATTTACGATGCACGCGCTCCTACAGGTGGTGCGCCGCGCGTACATTTAGATTACCCGATCAATTTTCTCTATAACTGTAGTAGAGGTTATAGC
>NIUQ01000722.1:0-41600 GCA_002796945.1 Plectus sambesii
CACCTCTCTCCAACGAGTGCCTCATTCATACACCGATTGAAATAATAGTCGCCCACCCTCTAATAGACGCCCACCCTCTAATAGACGCCCCCCTCACGCCTTGATTGAAAAAATAGACGCCCAGGGCGTCTATTAGAGGATTTACGGTATTTACAAAGAAACTTTATGGCAAATACTGCTTCGATTTGGTTTTTGCTGTCAGCTTGGAAATTATTAACCATCATTTGGACTTAAGATAACTTGGTAGCAAAGATTCCTGTTTACTCATCATTGCTATGCCGTAGTTCCACTTATCAAAGTGAAAGAGCATAGTAATAATTCATGTGTAATCCAGAATTAGAATGTCCGATTTCGCCTTTCGCTTTAGTATTGGATGATCTTTACGCACAATTGGAAATGTTTTTACTAATACATATACCGCTTCATCTGTGCGTTTAAGATTTTGTCAAAATTATCCTTTTCGAGTTTTTGTTCCGTGGCTAGAAATATGGGAGAGATCACAAAATATGGCCTTTTAAACTTTATTCACGAGGCAAAAAAACCAAAACATCACTCATATTTTCCATATTCTTGTTAGTTCCCGATTATTGATAATCGATTCAATTTCTATAGGTTCAACATTAGCGGTTACCTGGTCCGCAGCTGTGAATGACGGTCGCTTGAACAAGAAGAATGCAGAGCAATTTTGCTGTCCAATCACGAATTGCCATTTGTGCTTGCTTGGTCTAAATGAATAGCAGAGAATCGCGTATAATTCTTTGGGCGGAATGAAAGATTATTAAGAAATAATATTTATTTCCAGTTGCCTCAAATCTGTGATAATCAGTGTAAATCGAAAACTATAAATGAACTGAAACGGGCGCGAAGCTAAAACTGTAGAAATGGTGCGAGAAAGTTGGACTTCGGAGGAGGTGGAGCCGCAAACCGGAGAATTCCCCCCCCCCCCCCCCCAATACTATTTTATTTCTGCAAGTTGAAATCTTCCTCAAAGCCTGGAGCACTGGCTATCTTTTAGAAAGACCAGTAGCTGTCAGTTTGATACTACAGGCAGAAATGAGGCACTTTTCGCATCGTAAGATTGATTATAACATTTTCAACCCCGGATCCTGAAGCGCGTGCCCAATTTGATCACTTAATCATCGTCTCTGGCCATCGCATTCAAGACAAAGTGAAGATTTCCTAACGTTCAGCTGTATTTATACTCTTTCTAGATTTATTTCGGTTTTCAAGCAAATTGCTCAATTTGACAACTGATATTCTATCGACTGCTTTAGAGTCAAAGCCAACCCATGTTTGATATGAAAAGCTCCATTCAAATGGCATACTTGTACGCTGCAACCTGGAGCGACCTATCCGAAAATGTCACCTAACTGAATGATTGAATTGATGATATTCTACAAACTTATTTGGAATCAAGTCTTTCTTATGTGTGAAATGTTAAGATTCATTCAAACTGCATAATGATATGCTAAAACCCTAGGGAAATGCAGCAATAAACGTAACCTGGCTGAATGATTCGATATCTGAAATTCTACAGACTACTCTGCAGTCAAAATTATGCTCATGTTTAACATGTAAGGATCCATTCAAACTGCATAATGATATGCTAAACCCCTAGAGAAATGCAGCAATAAACGTAACCTAGCTGAACGATTCGATATCTGAAATTCTACTGACTACTTTGCAGTCATAACTAGGCCCAAGTTTAATATGAAAGGATTCATTCATATTGCATTTCGAATTGGAGATTGCGTTGCATAGACATGTTGAGACCTAGGGCAATGAACCATAAGCGTAATATGAATGTCTGATTCAATATCTGATATTGTATTGACGATCGAGCAGTCAAACCCTGCTCATTTTTGCTGTGAAAAGTTCTATTCAGAAAATATTTAAATTTCAAACTGCATTGCATTAATTCGTTACAACCGAGGGCGATGCAGCCGTAAACGTAACCTGCCTGAATGTCAGCGTAGAAGTGTCAAAGAGACTTTTATAACCGCGGCGCAATATTGCCTAGGGTAACAAGACAGACACTTATTCTTTACGACCGTCGTTCTGCCGGTCGTAATGGCGCGACACGACCAATTGATGCATTCGAGCACTATAAAATCCGTTCAGTATTCAGTTGGTAGAAATCTCTACGCATGTTTCATATTTCCTTGAAGTAGTCTCGTACGTCTCAAAAGAAGATTGCGGTAGGATTTTGTTTGTCTATAATATCACATGTCAAAACCAATGTTGCAACTAAGTTAGAAACTTAGCTACTTGGGTAGTAGAGCGAATAAAATTACTGATTTTTTCACTTTGTAAAGTAAATCAATAATTCTATCCGCTCTATTAACTAAAAAACTAAGTGTTTGACTCAGTAGCAACACTGGTCAAAAGCAGACCATAGGGAAGACGTACACGTGCCGAAATTGTAATGCTCTAGTGTTTTGACGACATCTCGTCTTTTATTGATCGTACCGTAATATACTATTACCGAACTCGGTCTATATTCTTGTAAAAATTTTATAGTTTGAAGTTCCTCTGCGTCAAATATTAGCTCAACATGTTTACTTTTGGCTAAGTAATTCAAAACCAAAACGTGTCACTGCTTTATAAATTCCTTGTGTTTATGTTTAGGTGGTGGAAAGCCATTGCAAATACACTAAATCTTAGGTGAATATCAAATAAGCGGCATGTACTGTTGAAAAGAAATCCGATGAATTAGCTCTGCGTGTGTGAGTATGAAGCATTTACCATTCAGGTAGAAAATTCGAAAAGGGAGGAAAGCAATTTCGAGTTGCCTTTAAATATGAGGAGGCGATTGGAGAGCTGATCAATGATTGGTCTCCCAGAGCCTTTTTTCGCTAAGCCGTTTTCTTTTGCAACTCAGCTTCCGAAACGCGATCGAGAGATCTTGTTGAAGGGAAATGAAAGGCGTGAGAAAGGAAGAAACAAGGAGAGATGGGAGGAAGGGGAGAACTGCTAAATGTGCGAAAGGTTGCTAACAGATTTAATTTGAAGTATATAAAGCGCGCTGCATCGATCTTTAATTTTATTTTCTTCGAACAATTAATTTTAATAGTACCTTTTGCTCAAAAGTGAATATTTCATGTACTGTAACTGAGGCACATTTGAGGCTTTTCTTATTTGAGCTCATTTTTCTACTGAGAGTGAATTTCAGGCAACATCTTCCGCGGTTTGAGTTGAGCATTTTCCAAATTAAAATAGTCAGTAATCTTCGCTTAAATATTGATGGACGACGAAGAATACGATGCTGTAGTTTCGTTTCTCAACTATGGTTCTACTCCATTAAATTGGTCAAACGAGCAGAAAAATTTCTACTCACAAAACTGTTTTATTTTCCAAGAGGCTTTGCATCAAACCAAAAGCAAGCTGCCTATTGTTCGACGACAAAATATGATACAGATAATGCTTTCTGTGCATGTTCGTCAAACTGGCGAACACCTCGAAGAAGAAGAAACGATACTGTTGCTAAAACAGCAGTTCTACTTTCCAAATATTGAAGTTGAAGTTCGCAATCTCATCGAGAGCTGCATTATTTGCTTGCAACGACGATTGCAGGTTGGTTATTTCATAAAAAATTTAACTTAAGAACAAAAATGCCTCTGCTTGCTTTTTTAATGTGCTGTATTTTATCAGAAATTTATCTTTTCCTCTCTTAGTGCGTCAATCTTCTTCTACTTGAAAGGGATCGTGCGCTGGGCGTCAAAGTACAAGAAACTAAATTGCTAAAAAATTTTCGAGAGAAATCTCTGAACTTGCAAGTTATGGTTAGCGCACTGCTGATCAAATTGGAAAACTCTTCAGCTAAACTCGCCGCATGTAAGGCTGCCAATCAACGCCTACATTCAAATAATTCTTTGATTACCGATGCGCTTAGGAGAAAATGCGTGGAAGTTGCTGAACTCCATAATAAATTACAGTCGCTCAGAATGATATACCGGTCAGAACTCGAGCAAAGAAGAGCTATATTGCATTCATATCTTCTTCGACCAAAAGAATGTTTGAAAAACGTATGACAGAAAGAAGTAAATCTCTTCAAGAATCTGATGATTCAATCTGAAGCTAACTCAAAATTGCTGCAAGATTTTCTAGACCAACGTTAACTGAAAATTTACAAATTTGACGAGATGAGACAGACTTTTAATTTTTTGCCATGTGAATTCATTGTTGAAGCTAAGTAATTGAGTAAACTTGAAGCTCCCCTTCAAGAAAGGAAGAGCGTCATAAATGCTTGTTAAGTTGTGACTGTTCTTTAGAATAAAGATTTACTTTATTATACTTCATTTTTACTGTTTCAACGGAAAACTTTTGAATGAATAAAACAGTTCAAAATATGTCAATTTGGTGTCGAAATATACTTCGATGCGCATGCGCTAAAATATTTATTGCAACAAAGTGAAAGGAAAAGAACGATCATACACAGTTCCGCCCACATCAACCAGCACTTGAAATCAAATTCTGAAAACAAACAACGAGTATGTATAAGTTGCTGGCAGCTGCTTCCTGCAAAACAATACAAAGTCCACGCGCAACAAAATGAAGACGGTTTAAACAACACTGCGAGGCAATTTCCAAACTGTTAGGTTGTCCGAAAAGTCTTTAACAAACTTTCATCATTTTATATCTAAACGCGATTGTGTTAGAAGTATTTTGCCGCAACTCGCATACATTCATTCTATCGATCCGGCAGCCGATCCATATCATGTGCAGAAATCAAGCTTTCTCGGATGCCAAACAAGGAGTTGCAGAACGGTTACGTTCCTTACTGTTTTCTGATTAAAGTGTTGTGGAAAAATGACTATATATGCATCTGAAAAATATTCTACACTTGACAGAAAATTCTGTAATCTGTTTTTTAAATCTTTGTATCATTGGGACATTTTCTGTAAGAAATGGGTGTGAGTGAAAGTAAATATTAACAGTACAGAATATTTAACGTCTACCGTATTTCACTATATCAAATTTAATTCGTTGCTCTAATCAGCCGTCGTGTGTAGAATTTTTTGCAGGGATGATAACTATGTTTAATGATATTAAGCGATTGTGCCAGATCCGGAGCTTTCAAAGACGGTTGTAACCAGCGCTTGAATATCAGTCGTAAACGACGCTTTGAATGACGTTTGCAGGCGGCGCTTTGAATGACGGTCGTACCCGGCGCTTTGAATGATGGTGGTGACCGGTGCTGCGAGGGACTGTCGTGCCTGAGGCTTCGAGGAAAGGCCATATCCGGCACTTCAAAAAGCCGCGCCCCTGTTTTGTGCGTTTTAACTGAATAAACATTCTTGGATGAAATAAACAGATTAATATCATGTACAAAACAAGTTACCTCTGGCTTTCAGCAGTTATAAAAGAAGACGTATGAGAACATTTCATGAGAAAACTATTCCACTTCTTTCCTGGAGAGTCTTTTAAATCGACGCCAAACCTAGTTCTGTTTCCCGTTCTTCGAAGTCTAATAACCAATAACTTCGCCACCCTCTTCCTATTAAGGTATAATTATGCAGATTTTACGTTCTAAATTTTTTAAGTCTGAAGGGAGAAGGGCATGTGATATTGGGCAATCCCCCACCTTTGGCATTTTCACAAGTTTAAAACTTCGATACTCGTGACTGCACGACAGAGTGCACTGGATGGTAATCTTAGAAACAGAGGAAATTTAGTGGATAACATTTTTGTCTAGTGCTCATTTCTAAGCGCTTCTTAAAACGATTTTAAAACTCATGGCTCTCTGGTCGAATAAACTTTACCTTTTTTGATGTATGGGTTATTTTTCAATCGCGAAATAGCTTTTGCCTCAGTTCCTTTTTCTGCTCAGCCAAATTAATGACTACCAATTCGACCATATTTTAGAAAAAGAAATGAACTGCATGGTCGAAAATGCTTTCTCGTCATGCTCGTTCTGGTCGCCGTGACCGCCAGTCAAATGGAAGCAGACTTCGGCTGTCCTTTCAGACCAAGAAAGTGCGATAATTATTGCATGACGAAGGGATATCGTGGTGGATACTGCAAAGGAACGTTCCGCCTAACCTGCAAATGCTATGAAAACAAAGGCAAATAGGTTTCATCGATCAAATCGCTTCCCGCCTGCCAAAAGGAATCATGTTATTGCGCAATATTTATGCTTTCTACACGAAATGGTTGTATCTTACTTCTAATAATAACTGACCACAACTAATCGTGCGGAAACGTTGTTATTAACGAATTGCTTAATTACGAAATAAATTCCTGCATTAAAAGCACTAGCTCGCTCTTGCAGCAATCCAATGATCTAAACAAGACAGAAGGTATCATCACAGGTGATTTGAGTACCGTGCGATTGCAGAATCTCTAGTATATTATGAAAACATAATTCGACTGATTCTATGAAAATTAAGGACGTGATCTATAATTGTAATAAACTTGCAGTTGTATGGTACTTCTAACGCATTTAAGACAGCAATTTTCACGGTGTCACTTTGAAAAACTGATGTATCATTTTATTTTCAATAACGAAAAGGGAAAGAGCGATCATACACAGTACCACCCACATCAACCAGCATTTGAAATCAAATTCTGAAAACAAACAACGAGTGTTTATAAGCTGCTGGCATCTGCTCCTGCAGAACAGTACAACGTCCAAGTATACCAAAACTGAATGCGGTTTAAACAACACTGCGACGCAATTTGAAACCACAAGAAATTCCAAATGTCAACAAATCAATCCATGTCGGCATCATCGTCGCGGGGGGATCGTCGTGGACGTCGGGCGGTGTCACCGACGGTGCCAAGACGGCGATGGACGCCAGTGCGACGCTCGTTGGGGACGGTGACTTTCATCTTGCGAGCATCGGCGGGGACGTCCCACGGCTGCGGGGTAGGACTAGGGTCGCGGTCGTCGGAATAGTCGTCGAAGTCGTCGTCGTCGCTGTCGCTCCAAGGCGCCTTGTTCCGGCTTGAAGCGTGGCTGCTCAGCCGCTCATAGTCGAAGCCGCGCGATTTCCGCTTGCCAAGTCGCGGCGCGCTGCGAGGTTTGCTGTAATTTTCAAAGTCAAATAATGAATCCTTTTCGTGGGCCGATTGGTGTAGTGGTCTACACCTTTGCTCATCAGTCTCAAGGATGCGGGTTCAATTCCCGCTGAGGGCGGCCCCTCACCCAACCAAGGTGCTCATCCCTCCGTGGGTCGGGGAATTGGTAGCAGCTATGCTGCGAATACACCGGCGACAGGCCGGCCGATTCTCTATCAGTCGAATCAACCATGGCCCAGCGTCGCATCGCGACAACGGGCCAGAGGAGCGGAACTCGCCACCCTGCGGGACAACCGCCAAGCGGACACTGTGAATAGCGGTACAAACGCTGAAGAAAACAAAAGGAAAAATAATGAATCCTTTTCCTCATTAACGCATTGAGCTCGTTTCATATCGCGTACTTTAGCTAAATCGATAGAAGCGCTATTGACTTTCGAAGCAGTTAGTCTTATTCAATCAAAGATTTCTTGTTATTGATCGGCTAATTTTGACAACAGAAATCTGTGGTCGTATTTTTGCTCACTGGCGGATCGCTTCCCGATCGTTATTCCTGCTACCAAAACCTCCTGGCATACTGTCCTACGGGGAAGATGGCGGACAATTTGCCTTGCGCGTCAGTCATTGGTAGAAAATAATAATACGGCCACTGCTCACAAAGGTTGATACCGTATGCGGTACAAAGCGCAAATAGTGACAATAACTCACGTTTGTTCTTCATCGGCACGCATAGTATCGTCGCCGGCGATTTGGTCGATCGACTTGAGCTTCTTCGCGCCACGGCCACGAGTCTTAATCGCGCCGCTGACCAAGACGGCCGCCGCCTCGCTCGTCGACGTCTCCTCCGCGTCCGCAGTCCCGCTCTCCTGCACAAAAAAACACTTTTAAAGAACTCTATTTATCCGCAGGCAAAAGTAATCAACTATATATAGTGAAATTCGTTTAGACCGGGACTTGGGGATACTGCCAAAAATTATCCATACAAGTGAATCTCACCGAACAGGAAAATACACTCTGGAACCAATCAAAATTACCGATATAAACAAATTCTACTGTGTTGCTTTCAGCTACATATGACAAGCTGGCTGCGAATTATGACCTAATATAAGATAATCTTCCCGCATTTCCCTGCGCTCTCTTAAATCTTCGTTTAGCTGTATAACACGCTGCCTAACTCACGCCTTCATGTAAATACAATCGCTACACATAAAAAGCAATTGCATTTCAGCTTTTTCCGTGAATCAGAAAGTAGCATACCGTATCCTTGATATCTTTGCCCGCCTCGTCGTCCTTGTAGAAGCGCGTGTCATGTTCATAATCCCACTCCAGCTCATCGCCTTCCTTGTTGAAGATGTTCAAGCCCGGCCGTACCTTATTTCGATTCGTCCACTTGTACGTAAATTCTTCGTTGCCAAACCCTGAATCAGGCATTACTTTCTAAGATCACTTTCTTTATATATAACAATTCAAAAAGCACCAATGTTTCAAACACTTTGAGTCAAAGTGGGCTATGGAAGAGACTGTCAAAGTCGCTCTCAAAGTGTCAGCAACAAGAACATCGAAAATGATCGATCTAATAAGTGAAAAACTATTTCGCTCCCTTGTAATGTAGGGAATGAGTGTACACCCTCTCCTCCCATACTGCCCCACTTATCTATAGCGATTGTCCCACTGACCATACAAACAATTATAGTCAAAATTCCTCGACGATAGGACGGAGGGTCTCAGGAAACACCGCAGTGCGAAAATGAAGATTTTAAAGGAAGATTGCAATTCGTAACGAGATTAATTCGATTTCAAAAATTGTAGCCTAAGTTAGTCGGCGACTGCTGACTCTGGTAGCTGGTACGTATTGCTAGTGCAATTCGTTACGTGAATTCGTTGATCATTCTTCAATCACAGCTTAAATTTCGCGCATAAACCTTTTCATAATGAGACCAAACCTCGATTTCGTATTCCTAGGATCCAAAATGTTGACTATAACTAACCACAGACTCCGCCCCTCTAGTAGTGAAGGGAATGAATGGACACCCTCTTCTCCCATACTGCCCCACTTATCTATAGTGATTGTCACAGTGACCATATAAAAAATAACTAACCATCGACTCCGCCTCTCTTGGCCATCTTCCTACGAGCAGTGCCGCTTATAAGTCCCTTCATTCCTCCAAAATGCGGATTGCCATGTTCAGCGTAGTACTGAGAATGACGGTGCGCGTTCTTTACCTAAACTAGGGTTCAAATGAAAAATTTTGAAAAAAGGACATTTTGAAAAAAAGAAAGATTTTGACACAGGAAAAAAAGACATTTTCGAAAAGACCCAAATAGCTGTTTTGAACTTTTGAACAGATATTTGGGTCTTTTCGAAAATGCCTTTTTTCCTGTGTCAAAATCTTTCTTTTTCTCAAAATTTTGACATAATCAAAAAAAGACAAAAAAGGACATTCAAAATTAAAAAGATTTAGTCTTTAAAAAAGGACAATTCAGAACCCTGACCTAAACGTTATATAATTAAGAATACAGTAAAGTGGATTATAGCTTTTTCGCTTATAAGAATAATTCGTTTATAGCAGTCAGGTTTGACCAGGACCGAATTCTCAGCTTGCTATGTTTTGCATAGGACAGAAATTTTAACAACGGTAATTGTTAACACTGATCAATTTCTGCCGCTATCATTTATACAGGGCTCCGAATGAAAATTTTTGAAAAAAAGGACATTTTGAAAAAAAGAGAAAAAAAGAAAGATTTTGACACAGAAAAAAAGGACATTTTGTAAAAAAGAAAGATTTCGAGACAGAAAAAAGGACATTTGCTAAAAGACCCAAATATCTGTTTAAACAGGGTTCGGAATGAAAAAATTTGAAAAAAAGAAAGATTTTGACAAAAAAATGAAAATTTTCAAAAGACCCAAATATATGTTTAAAATTTCAAAACAGATATATGGGTATTTTCGAAAATGTCCTTTTGTCTGTGTCAAAATTTTTCTTTTTATTGAAAATTTTGGCCTTTTTTCGCGAAAAAAGGACAAAAAGTGACCTCTTTTTAGAGATTTTGACCTTTTTATCAAAAAAAGGACAAAAAAGGACATTTCTTTTTAAAAAGGACATTCAAAATAAAAAAGATTTAGGGTCCCGAAAAAAGGACAAATCTTTTTAAAAAGGACAATTCGGAGCCCTGCATTTATAAGTATCCACGATTTCCAATGAATAATCAAAGAACTGAACCAAATAAACAGTTCCCTAACGTTTAAATGTCTTTCTCCGATGCGAATGGTAACACAGAAGTAACAGGGATAAGCATGTTCAACTTTACGGGTGAAAGATATCGCGGAAAAAGAACTCCCTGACACTTTCGTGATGGCAATTTTAACGTGACTACCATATTAAAAACCCATATCAAGCGCTACAGTACCTTAACATCGCGAGTGGTGCTGAACCGACAGATCAATAACGTGTTGTCCCCAACGTGCTTGGTCAGCACACGCCATTTGCCTGAAAAAGGATCGCATATATCAACGGAGTGAACGATGATAGAAGAGAGACATACCGGGTGGAATGGCGACTTTGCTGACATCCACTTCAACGCTATCTTCTTTTCGTTTAGCTGCAGTCGTTTGCTCCATCGCTTCGTCGCCATCAGCGGTTTCTATAAAAAGATCGAATGTAAAATGTCAGAAGGTAATCGTGGAAAATGAACGTTATCATCACTCATTTGTTCACAATACATGTGATGAAATGCAGAAACGTACAGTATAAATTGTTGATACGAGTTTCGCTTATACAAATAAAATATGTCGATCCTCCAAATATCGACATATTTGAATTTCACTGTAATTTTATGTCTACATTTTACATTTGCATTAGTTTTCCGGTATTTGAAAAAACTTTACGAAATGATCAAAGTGTTCAGAAGAGAAGGAAAATTATAAAAGGATATACTTTCTTCCGTCAACGCGGGTCGGACTTCAACCAAATCGCCTTCGGTTGGCTTCAGCTGTCCCTCCTCTTCGTCGCTCGAATGGTCCACTTCGCCTTCTTCAGGCGCTGCCTTTGGCGGTTTTATGCGAATCAGCGGCTTCGTCAGGTCAAGCATCGCCTGCAAGAATGTATACAGTAGAATTCGCTTATAACGGTTAATTTTAGCGTGTTTCAGAGTGTATCTTCTCCTACAATGAAGTTCACTTACATTAGTAATTTTGATCGATCCCCCAAGTCATGGTAAAAATCGTATTTCAACGTACTCTCAAAGAAACAGCGTTCAATGCACGACAATCTTTTATCCAAAATGCGAAACAATTGTATATAGAGAAGACAATATAAAAAATTTACAAGATTTTATTATAACTCGTCACTATCAAGTCAATGTCGTCAATTTTGCAATTGATATTAGGAAAAAACTCGTTAATTAACTGCAGGGATGACGAAAGCGAATGCAAAAGTGACGAGTAGAGATAAAAAGCCCAGTAAATAAATGAGAGAGCTTACTCGAGCGGCTCTGACGGCGTCGGGCCAGACGACATTGACGTTGCTGTCGTCTACCCACTCCACTTTATCCGGGTAGTATTCAGCAAAAAGGCTGAAAGTCGCACAATATACAGTCAAAACTATTTCGTCAGTTACAGCTAGGTAAAGGAAATACTGTAATACAATTACTCATTTATTAGTAATGCGCAAAAATCGTTATGCGCGCCAGTTTAAATATGTACTGAAAAGGTAACACTTCATAGCATTACTGAGAAATTAAACAAATACAGTAGTATTCTCCTCATGCCAAAGGTATCACAGTATCCGCTAGTCTATCGTGAATCAAAAATAGAAATTACCGTTGAATATCAAAGGTGCTCATATTGTCGACGCCACGAATGAAAATAGCTTCGAGACGCTGAGCTTCGTCCTTCTTCGACAATCCCATCGATGCGTACAAGTCTTCTACTTCCTCATCCGTCACCTAAATAAGAAAGTATTTTCGACCTAAGATCCGCAGAATGACTGTAGTCAAAATCTTTCGATCAGTTACGTGAAATCTTGCCAGGCACCATAGTTGGCAAAGATGAGCTCGTTTCTCAGTGCTTAAATACTGCTTTCATCAGCAGTGATAGTTGTTAAATGATTTTTACATGCGTAAAATAATAGAGAAAAGCACCATCGATGCTCGAAGCAATTTACTTTATTCACTCTAAGATTTCTTGTTACTGATCGGGAAATGTTAACAAATCAATAATCAAAGGTTTTCATACCGTGAAATTTTTGGTGTCGTGTTCGATACCGAATCGCTTCGCCCTGGCAATGCGTCTTTCGTGAGTCTCTGGGGCGGTGACATCATCCGTAGTCATATCGAGAACGACTGGCTTCCTGTCACCTGTTGCCTAAACAGAGCAATCTCGTCAAAAAATTGCATCATTGTTTTTTCTCTTTAAAACATCAGCGCTACAATCAAATTATCGTTTGATTAGGGGTGAAAACAATTATTCATATATATTCAACAAAGTACTGGGCAATATGTCGACCTCGTGGCGAACGACTGAATAATAAGTGTCCGAACAGTTCATAATCCTCCAAGAAAAATTTTAAGTTGTACGTCTGGCAGCTCTTAAGTAAAATCCACCTAAGAGTAGCTTGTCTATAATCTGCGTAATGCTCACTTAAAAGACTACCAAACGTGCCAAACACCGCAACAGTACCCTACAGTGTCACCCCATATTCTCACGCGCACAACTATCAAGAATATATAATTTTGGCCAGCCCCACATGCATTACGACAAGGATGTATGATATTCGCAGTGCGCACTCCATAATACCTGAATGCTAGCACATTCTAGATTGTTCCAGAAACTCTTCCATGTTCCAAAATACGATAAACCTCTGAGAATGCTACATACAGTTTCTTATAACTGTACTTAAAGCTATTAAGGAGATCAATTGATCATAACTGTCTGCTGTTAGTTGTAATTATCCTTCTTCTTATACAACCCTAATATCAAATATTCCTGTGTATAAATTAGTCAAGCGAGAATTTTTAACAGTAACATGCGACCTAAAGTTACTCATGATTCTCCATGAAATCAGCCAGAGATACTTCTCAAGTGCAACTATATTATGTCCATTGAGGCAACAAAGAATAATTTCAACCATCGACGCACCTTTCGCCTTCCGTAGAGCTTCTCCTCTGTCGTGCCATCGTCCATCGTGACGCGGAAAACGACGTCATCTTCTTTTTCATCGCCTTCGTTCTCCCCACTATCTTTGCTCTTTTCAGCGCTATTATCGAAAAAGTCCACGTCCTCCACAGGCTCAAAGTCCAAGTCGAGTTCCAGACCTGAATTATCCAAATAGCTTTTCGTTGCATTCTGATGTACGAAGGAAAAAAGGGTATATTTTATTTAGACTTTGAAATTAAAAAGTCAAAATAATTACGCAAATTCTCTCAAAATCACATAAATATAGTCTAAACGTTGCTATGCATTCAATCACGCACGAATAATGACATCAAAAATATGTCCTCCATTGCAATGTTTCAAATTGCACATCAAAATTCGCTCTATCTTCGATAATCAATAAATGATTTGATGCTTCTGCGACCAAACAACGGATAGTGCCGTTATAAGTTTGAATACTTTAGCTGCTACTTACCACCTTCTTGTACATCATCTGCGGCGACGGTGACCTTTAGTTTTTCCTGATGAGACATAATTATGAGCTATCGATTGGTGCTTCAAATCAGCAAAGAATTTGAAACGATCTTGTTTTCCAACTCGAAAATTGTTTGTGCAATTTCAACGCGACGACGAAGAAATCAGTTACAGTCTCGCAGAAAATCTGCTCGAGACTCCGCAGCTGTTGTATTGTTACCATGCTGAAATTTTATACTGTTTCCGTAAGGTACAAAAATAATTCGTGTGAAAAAGCCAAAGGTTCCTTTAAGAAAATCACCGGTTTGTTCCTTTTTTAATTTTCCTAACTGTTTGTCAAAAGGGAATGAGATATCAAAAATTTAGGTTGATCGAAGAAATATGCGAGAAAGGTATAAGAATAATCGAGCAAAATTACTGAAATAGTTTAGGGGGGAACGAGGTGTCAGTTGACCAATTTTGATCTTTTGACTGACACCTCGTTTCTTAATAATCTTTCAGCATATCTGTTCGATCACTTCTGTATCTTGTGTAGTTGCGGCCGCTATGACTGGAATATGCGCCCCTTCATTATTCCACACTCGCAACATGAAACTGATGCCATTTCGCAACACAAAGTCAGACTACACAATGTGTGTATTCGAGCAAAGATTAGTACCGGAGTCTCAAAATTAGGTCCCCCACAAAATTAAGCCCCGGGGGATTTTAATTTTGAAAGCCTTCTCGCTATTTAACCTCGGAGCGTAATTTCCGAGTTAAATGTGTTCGTTTGACAGCCTAAAATAGTGTCGTTTGTGCAAGTTTTCTCAAAATTGTCCCATTGCTATATCGCTAAATATACGAGTAATACTGCATTTAATTGCGAATTAGCGTGAATATGGTCAACTTTCGCTGTTCCATGTTGCCTTACTTCATTAAAATAGTAACTGACGGTAGTATACAACAATACTACGTGTCAGTACGTTTCCAGGCATTTCGCGAAATTAGGCCCCGGGGCGTAATCTTGATAAACTCCGGTAGCCCATCCTCTTTATTTCTGATCTCCATGGTTTCCAGATATTATCTCCTGTGCTAGTGTGCCTCTGCGCCATGCGCCTCATCCATGTCATTTTAATTAGTGTGTCTGCTAATGTTCGTCGTCCTCTGCATTACGTTTCATAGGCATTACCTTTCGTGTGACCTGTCGTACACAATAAAGCCTTCAAGACAGGGCCTTTGTCACCGAACCACTGCTTTTACTGCTTGCAGCGCGTCACACTGTAACAGCAAGTTACAGATATCAAAATTTTGAGTAGGTAAGATCAGGGTGAGTTGTTGATTTTTCATTTCGCTTCTCTCAAACAGCTAAGAAAGGATAAAGGGACAAGCCAGCAAATTTTAAAGGAATCCTTTGACAGTTCATACGAATTATTTTTATATCTCACAATCAACTTTATAAACTCATATTGAATCTTTGAGGCTTCGTAATCGCAACCAATTCCGTTGCCACATTCATGTCAATAATATTGTTAGTTAAGTTCCATAGAAATGACTTTGATGGAGCCACACGATCCAGTAAAGGACATGGATTTTTGGTATTCAAGTGCAAAATGGAAAGACATACTCGAAGCAGATGAAGCTGAAACAATTTGCGTTCCTCCATGTCATGACGTTCTAAAGCGCTGGAAACGAGAAGATATTGATGAAGCTCCGCACATGAAGAGATTCATTACGGGTCAAAAAGCAGAGGCGGCATTCATGCAAAACTTCAAAAAATTGAATATGGGCGGAATATTGGTATCTGGTCTGGAATTTTGCGACCTTGGCACTAACCTAACTGAACGAAAAAATATCAGAAAAGGTCGGAAAAGTCAAAAAGGCGAGTGGGACGCCATTTTTTTCCACCAAATCCGCGGCATTTTCGTCATTGAAGTGAAAGCAGCCGAGACGAATGAAGAAAATACTGTCAACGAGCGGATCAAGAAAGCAAAAACTCAATTAGATAGAAATATCGAAAAAATAAAGCACTCGTTTTTCACTCTGTATCAAAAGGAGTGCACTTGCATCACTGGATTCATCTGTTTTCCATTCCGAAACGAAGATCGCAAAACTTATGAAGGATACAGGATCATCGATAAATCGGCGTTGAATGATCATGCTATCTTCAAGCAGTTCTTCAGATCACAAAAAAATCAAGGGACGACTGCAGTTTCCTTGCTTCAGCGTTTTGCAGCTGAGTTCGTGTGCTGCCGGTCACAGGTCGAGTTCCACTCGCAAACTTACAATGCAATGAAAGTTGCCACTTGGATTATGGAACAAGATATATCACAAAAGCAAGATCCTACAAAGTCAGTCAATGTGCCTGGCTACGGACCATCTGGAAAAATTCTCCTCACACCACAACAACTTGAAATTGTCGAATATAGAGAAAGACTCATTACAGTTCGTGGTGTGCCTGGTTCGGGCAAAACGCTCATCCTAATGCTACGCGCTCTGAAATGTGCTATGGAAAACAAGCCTGGCTCAGTGTTCCTGTTTGTACATGAAAACTTGAAAGGAAAATATGAACTGTACTTCTCTGAGGAAAGAGATAAAATGTTTGTTGATGAAGCTCGCAATATTGATAGAACGCCAAAAGTTCAAACAATTGATGATATAAACTTTGCTAAACCGGAAGATGACGTTTTCTTTGATGAAACACTTCTAGAAGATTCTAATATCGAGAAGGTTGCAAACAGAGTAAATTGTAGCGGTAGTACTACTGCAGTGTTTACTGGAGTGGACAAGCCTTGCGAAGCAGTCACCTTATTTAATTTTTATCAACCTCGACTAAAGGGATTTAAACATTTTGAACTGAAGAAAGTGTTTAGAGGTACTAGAAACATTTTTGGAAAGTGGGGACATTACTATCAAGGCGACTACTCCATGGGACACAATATATTTGGAGTCGCAGTGAAAAGTATCACTTTCGACAGCTTTGAACAAGTTCAGAATGAAATAGCTAATAGCATAGCTACTTTGACTAGCGCAAATATTAGTGATACTGATTTGCCATCACTGAAGAACCATCACATTGGTGTCATTACGTGCGATGAGTACGATTCAACTGAGATGAGAAACTATTTTGATACGAAAAATATCCCTTGTGGTCCAGCGAACGAACAAGCTCGCAAGCTAAAGACTACCAGTATTGTGGCCGTAGACATTTATCCGAATACTCCATCGTATGAGTGGCCAATTGCGTTCATAGTGCTGAAGCCAGGTGTCACTAAAAAGGAAGTCCTGCCGATTGCTGCTTCTCGATGTGTTGCTAGTTTAACTATCATTAAGTACAAAAAAGGTTGGTGATGCATTTATTTTTGATTATCTTTTACAGCTTCAGAACAACATGGCGCCGTCTCAAATTACTTGAGCAATGTATTTATAACAAATATTTAAGATTTCACGTTTATAATAACAACTACACAATCTGAAAAAACAAATTATTTAAAAAAATCAAAGATTGACGTATATTAATTAGAGTGTTAATATTCTATTGACAGTTAAACTATATACTAAAATAAACATTCTCACCATTCTGTGTCACCGCTCGGTATAATTATAGGAACTGCGCTTTCAACCAAAGCAGAGAGGCAAAAGCCAGCGGGAGGAGTCTTCAACGAACCAAGGTAAGTGCGTCGTTGTACTGTCAACAACCAAAGCTGCTCTCCTACGGTGTGGAAGCGGTAAACATTAGATGGCTTCATATCTGATTTTCTGTAAAATTTTCGCTTCAAATTAATTTTCGTTTCTGCGTGAATGTTTTGACATCGAGAAGGCGTATACGGCACTTCTGTAATAGGCGAAAACGGAACAGATTTATGTTAGTTTTTCACATATCACCACAAACTTAAAAAAGCCCTCACTGTTTTAACCACTCCTTTTCGTTAGTGTTTGCCCTATGCCACATTGCATTGCACTACCGTATTTCTTCCAATAATCGCCCCCCTCAAGCCGGGGTTGAAATAATAATCGCCCAGGGCGATTATTGGAAGAAATACGGTAATTTATGCGACTTTTTACGTCAGTTGTAAATAAACGTGCTAAAACAGTGCTTTAGTATACATACCCTAGCATCGATAGCTAACATGCATAATAGCCACCTTTCTTGACTTCAGAAAAGGCTAAAGAATACTGCATTTGCAATACCGGTAGTTTGCGTATACCGGTCAAAACCTGCCGATTCCCCATTTACTGACATAAAAGAATTTGACGGTAGGTTTATGGCGAATTCAGTTCATGAAAAGAAATAGCAGATCAGTCAACAAATAATAGAAATGTTGGTACAACAATTCATGTAAAAAATTTTAGCATCTTTTACAGCAAAACAATAAAAAGGAGGCTAACTGCAGCAGAAAATTATAATGATGAAGTATCAAACAATAATTCAAGCGCAAAAAGCATGAAAACAACTATGTCATCAGCATCGAGAACATCACAGGCTCCATCATCTTCATCTAATGACTCTTACAATGAGTGTGTTTAATTATTTATTCCAAAATCCTGATATATCTTCGAATGATCATCTTACTATGTTAGACAATCTTTGGTGATTTCACTTTTGATGATATGTTTTGTGCGGTGGGAGTCTTTAATCATCGAAATCGACTGTTTAACGAGTGCGTCTATCTGTTTGAAAATGATTTGCGCCTAATGGTATCTTATCCCATGTCTACCCTGTTTTATAACTTTTTAAGTACCTCTTTCTGAGAGCATTTTATCGCATTTTTAATTTATCCACGAAACAAAGGTTTGGACAAAATGGTTATTGATGAATGATAATTAATGTCATACTGACGATGGTTACTGATATTGTAACCACTTTCTTTTATTGCTAAACACTATTCTTTAGTTACGCGCTGCTTTAACAGTTTTATCAAAACTAGAAATACTTAATTCTTCTCCAGAAATGCAATGATGTTGAAAAAATGGAAATTACAATTTGGAATTACGAAATTCGTGATAATGACCTGTTATCATTCAGTGATTTAAGGAAACTTCACCCATTGGTATTTGTGAAGTGCACTTTCAAAGCAAATTCTCAGCTGTCATTCACAATTTTTACATCTCTGAAGGACCTTCAGTTTAGAGAATATGAAATAAAAAGCAACACTCGTCTCGGTAGGGCAACACGGCCAGCAATCGGCACTAAAATTTGTTGTACTGGCTTTTCTCGAAACTACGCCCCTCGAGTCCTAAATTGGGGGGGGGGCTAATTTCGAGAAAACCAGGTGTGCGATATTAATTTGACAACGTGGCATTTAATTTTATACTAAATACTGAATAGCTCTATAAAATGTTTGAAGTTTTCTGTGAATTATTTTGGGAACGAATACTTCCTGAATTTTTACAGCACCTGCAAAAATGTGAACGCATTGAAGAAATTCAAGTTAAGGATGTATATGAAGAAGTGTTCTTTTGATGATGATTCAAATGATGATAGTTTACATTATGAATCGTTATAAAGAAGAAATGACTGCAAATTAGTACAAACAGCACAAGAATTATCCAGACTCAGGTGCATTGTTTTGGATGCAGATAGCAGAAGGCTGAGCCAAATAAAATTGAGTTTTTTTGTTTAATGTATCACGCGATTTCGTTCATTCGTTGCTGACGTTGACCAAAAAGAAAAAGTGTGTACTTTGGTTTGGGCCGCCCCGTATGTGGTCTTTCTGTTTGACCAAGACCTTAGCCATAGTCTGCCGCGTTGACAATTTTTTGATTAGGTTCAGTGAGAGAAACTGTTGATATAACTTAAAATAATTGTCATAGTTACAGATAAATCGGCCGATAAAATCAGGCCTGCTTACATCTACTGCACAAAGCATCATCAGTTCTCTGCCCGTAATAGTTGCGTCGCAGAGCAACATCGAATAAGAGGATTAAGCTTTAGCTTTGGTATTTACCCAACGGATTGAGGTACTTTAGTGTTCTGCCTAACTCTCGCGGGTTGTGGCAAACGCCTTCGTAATTATGGAATGCTCTGCACTGCAGGGTCACTCGCTCTTCAACTACCCGACATGGGCAAAACAGATAAAATGCCGTCGATTAAGGTGGAAATTTTTGGCATATTTTCTTGTCTGTATTTGCTTGAGTAGTCAATTTGAATAAAGGCCTGTCGTGTGATTCTGTGAAGTTCCCGACACTTCGAAGGGGTTGAAATGATAGTGGTACTGTGCCACTGTTTCCGTAATAACGGTATGCGCCCCGAAGTTCAATGTGTGAAACAATAAATGTAAATAGTTAAAAAGCCTAAATGTTGATTTGCTCATAATCAGAGATAGATTGTACAAAAAGACGTTAGAATTTGCATTTAGGCGTCATATTTAGGAAAGGTAGTGCTTAGTTTTAAAATTGCTATCCCTGCAAAAACGACGCTATGAGCTTTAGCTAGAAGTGAAAGCAGTGAGGCGGGGTAAACTCGTATTATCTTTTGTGCACGTCAGATCTAAGCTGTTGAACGTGATGAAATTGGCTACTATCAGTTATAATAGTGGCGAGTTGGCTACACCGACGAATGATCCAAGAGTTTCGCAATGCGCGCTGTAACCATATTCCAAAGTGCTCGAGCAATGAGTTTGTTGAGTGAATCATGAGCCTTGTATAGCTTCGCGAACATTCTTTCTCAACTAAGATGACGTCTTAGAGACGCAAGTGCCAGCATTTGTTAACGTCACACGCCACCCTTAACAGCATGCAAAAAAGTCTTTTTACTTCGATCTTTGCTCGGTGTTCAAAATTATTCAGCTTAAAAGCCATAGATGTAGGCCTTGCACCAGTCGAAAACTAACATCGTTTTCGATCGAACATCGTAATCAGGAATGCTGTGTGCCAAAATTATTCCATCAGGTACCAACAGTATTGTCGGTTAATTTGAAAATTACCATCGATATATTTTCTATGTAAAATAAATTGGCACATTATCATAAGAACATGGATAAGAATTGCAAGAAAGGGAAAAAGAAGCAAACAGGAACTGCAAAAAAACCCAGTGAAATGGATAATGAAAACAACTTAAAGAAAATTTTGGAGACCGTATTTTCTCAAACCCATCTCTATCTATTATACTTCAAAGCTATTGATTTCATCATCGCTGAAAAGCGAATGGCAAAAGTACACAGCGGCAAAGAGATCACTGTTCTTAGTCGTTGCAAACCTGCTGAATACTACGAGCCAATCGAAAGAAGCAAAGGAAAAGTTGAACAGCCCTACATAAAAGATCGAAATGGTCATAGAGAATCACCAATAAATGAAAAAATTGATGGATTGTTTCTCACGCCGGGTTGCATTAAGTCTTCACCATTTGGAAATAAGTGCTACGAGTATCCAATCAGTTCCCTTATTCATGCACATCTGTTCAAAATCTACTTTGCCGACTTTTACTGTCCAATGCCTAGTAAAAATACAGCTAAGCCTGTAAACCATAAAATAACTTTGGTTATTGCCCGCATTGGTAGCGATGAGCAACGCTTTTGTGATGCAAATTTGGTTCCTTTAAACTGGTTTTCTAATCCGTTTTTTCTCCTAAGCGGAGATTCAAAAAACGCTCAAGTGGCCGGGGGGAAAATATCTAGTCCTCTGGTAGAAATTTTTCTCACAGAAGCCCTGTGTTTAACGCGAGGAGTGGGGAAGACGGTTGTTCCCCTTGGTAGGGGCAAGTCTAACCCCAAAGGACTGCCTCACAACCACCATTGTCCTATTTGTAATATTCATGTGCAACGTGAAATTTTGAAGGCACTCAGCTTACGCGATATACATAACGTATTAATATACGATTATGCTGTATTGTCGTTCAAGTGTCAAAGTTACAAGATTTCAATAACGGCCCCGTTCTTTTTGTTTTAATTACTTTGCAGAGCTAAATATCGCTCTGTTATTTTTTACATGTGTTGCTTTACCAATCATACTATAATATCCAATGGTACTGCAATACCTGTGACCATCTTGTTTGCTTACATTGTTGTTGACCATCAGGCATTTCCACTATCACGGCTTCATGCTTTGAAGCTGATCGGGAAATATCAATTCCTGATCATATTGGGGGTTTCACCGACGTTTGTTTAATTTCGATCATAGAAGTTGTTTTTTAACTGCGATGATGTAATGATACCAATCAAATAATGGTCTCTTGTCATAACTGAATGACGTGCAATAATGATTGATTGCTTATTGCCAACGCTCCACTGTTTACTCTAGCATGCAATTAATGTAAAGCCAATAAAGACGCCCGATTGCAAGTGTCCGTTAGAGAGTATACATGTCAAATGCAAATCAGCTTCAACGTATTCTATCTGTTTTACGAAAAGTAAATTCAATTGTCGATGCTGCGTGGTAATACAAAGGATTAACGATGATGTAGCTGTAACTGAGCACATAAACATCTCACTCTATCAGTATATAAATGGACGCTGGCTGCAAAAGATTCAATTGATTACTAAAGTCACCCGAAGCCTCAGTAAAGGAGCAGTGTTCGAAGAATGAAAGAGATATGCTCACTTACACCTTGAGGTTTAAAATATAGAAAAATTGATGCAACAGAGCTAAACCGCTTAAACTAAGTTAATAAAGTGTCCTACTTGATTTTGAAATGCCCTGATTAAAACAGAAAACGTGAATAAAGTACCTGTTCAATACGCGTCTATATTAACACTTTTTAGGCCAGGAATGCAATACAATCCAAAAGATACCGTATACCTACATAAAATGAAGGAAGTAAAGCCATGCACTATCACATAAGAATCTCTACTTAATATCTCGGCACTACAATGCATTCGAAAGGGAGTGGGCTCCGCAGAAATCAAGGAGTAACAGCAATCTTCGGCGGCGCGTCCTTGTCAACTGACTGAAATTCGCACTTCTGGACCATCGTGCCTAAAAATAGGAACAGCTCCATGCGGGCCAGACTCTCTCCCATGCACGCTCTCTTGCCCAGCGAAAACGGCATAACGTAGTCGCTTTTCACAAAGTTCCCTTGTTTATCCAAATGGCGCTTTGGGTCGAATCTTTCGGGGTCAGGGAACAGCTTATCATCGAGATGCAATGACGGCATCTGCGGAATGACATTCATTCCCTTGCGCAATAGGTACCCGGCGACGACTATATCTTCGGTTGTGGTGCGCACGAAGTTGATCGGCGCGACATTGGACGCTCGCTGCACTTCTTGAATGGTCGCGCAGAGGTACGGTAGACGCTTCTGATCATCCATCGTCAGTTCTTGCTCGCGACCGATTACACCATCCATTTCCTCGTGCAGTTTCCTTTGAACTTCAGGGTAATTGAGGAGGTAGATGATTGCAAACTGCAGAGTGGCGACTGTAGTTTCAAAGCCTGCCCCCCAAATGTCATAGACTGACGCCATCATTTGCCACTCGGTAAAATATTCTGAAAAATGTTCAATAGCTTGCAACTTTATAATGCCTGAATATGCTGCGACACGATACTTGAGATACAATTGAAATTCATTTGTCATTAAAGATCTGTCCTGTTGGATTTGGTATATAGTGGAATTTACTTCTCACTCTCTAAATCGAGTTCATTGTTTTTCAATGAACAGTTCGTTGTTTTCACTCCTGAAGAATTATTAATTGATTTAATGAACTAGTTCATTGCACTTCAACGTACGTTATTGATTTTTCAATGAACCTTTTCATTGTTTTTTCAATGAACAACTTCATTAAAACAATGAAAAAAATTTTCTGGAGTGAAAAACAATGAACTCGATTTAGAGAGCACGGTTTCGGTTATACCGGTATTTCATTTATTTCAATCATTTTGATCGGTCCCTCAAATACCGGTATAAGTGAATTTCACTGTATGTTCGCAATAAGGTTGAATTCAGGGATCGATTTTCGATGTCATGTCATATTGAAAAAGTTAGTTTCAAAAGGGACGAAATTGAATGCAAAACGATGAATTATGGCGAAAGATCCTATAATTGGCTCCCTACTAAGCGCGTTGCATTTCTGAAACCTAGGCTTTCTAAATGTGAGACAAGTTTCTAATTGCTTCCATCCAGATTCTCCCTTTAGAGGATATATTAGACCGGCATGCCTATTGAGACAAATTTGATATCGTCAGAAACTGGGTAGGTTGCTGATATTTTTCCGGCCCACAGAAACTGTAGTGATTGCAGCCGATGTGCGCGCTCTCAGCGAAGAGGCAACCTGACCAATATGCATTAAAAAAAGGGCCAAGACGTTTCTCTTCGTTTTTTTATTGCTCATTGGGGCAGAAGTATAATTTTTTCCTTATGTCAAGTAATTCTGAGCATTACTTAGTGATATGCTTCGCAATAGACTTAATATTGAAATTAAGCACAACTTAAGGGGACAGTTCTGTTGCCGGCCCGCCCATAGTCGTGTCATAAATACTACACTTCTGTATTCACCATAGTTCATTTCCTGCATCAGGACCATTTGCTCGTTTGCGTATCTCCATCAAATACGCATCTGTAAAGTCTTTCGGCGGTTGACTCTCATCAAGCGCTTCCTTGTGCTGATTGATCTGTTCAAAGAGAAAGTCGATGATCTCATTGTTGACCGCCATCACTCGTTTTAGGCCAATGTTGAGAGGCGGTTCTAAATGGCGAAGGAAGGGAAAACTCTCCAGTAAAAGCATGCCCAGTCCCATTGATTCTTTAGAAAGTCGCTCAAGACGATCTTTCAGCTTGAAAATTTCCGGATCACCGAATTTCCACGCTTTCCCGAACGTAACGATGTTGATCACGTTGGCGACGGCGAACTAAAAGTATTCATTCACCGGCCTTTCAAATTTTTTGGAATCATTCATCTGGGGCTTTTTTGGGACTTTGCGTCGATGCACCATGGTCCAGTTCGGTCTTGTATCCGTAACTTTGAACTATTACTTTCTCATGCCGAAAATTGAATGCGCTATATCGCTTAATATTGTACATCATTCACACTTATTGCTGTCATAATTTAAGTTCTTCGAAGTTTTTATTGAACGATAAGCGTTGATTAAAAGTTCATATTAATACTATTTACGTAATTTTTGCTTATACAAATATCTGTAAAACTGTTAATCGAGAATTTGAAACTGACCAAAATATAATCGCGGACGTTGATTGGCGCCTTTTGCTGGTGCAGATTTGAAATCAGCTCTGTTGCCTGCTCCATGATCTGAGAATGCAGCTGATTCCGACCTACTCCAAAATCTCGAAGCACATGCAGCGCAAATCGTTTGTTCTCTCTCCACATCTGTCCTCTTGTGAAGAGCAAACCATAGTTGCCCTTGAGGAGTGCGTCAATTATAAACATTTCTGGACGACCGGCAAAAATATCTCCTTGCTTGATAACTGTTTCTTTCATGAGCTCGTATTCGTTGATTATGACGATTGGAGTGGGTATCCAAACGGTGAAAATGGGACCATACTTTTTGCCCCACTCGACGAATGCTTTCTCTGGATAAGTTTGATCCATTTGCAGGAGATTGCCTAACAGAGGCAAAGGCGATGGGCCTGGAGGATACTTTTTGCGCTTCCCCACGAATTCGTAGTAGAGATACGCGGCGAACAGCACCGATATAGCCAAGAGAACAATCATGTTCGGTTCTTGCTACCTTCTGCAATCAGGTAAACGTGCAAATCTTTGACGGAAAGCTGCAACAGGGACAGCGGGACGCGTATATATTCTCAGCGGGACGCGCTAGTTACACAATTCCGCTGGCGGTTTTGTCAATAAAATCTCGTCAGCCGGTCTGTGCGTCATTTTTACAGTGCGCTGCTGGTGCAGAAACAAGACTATGGAAAAAGAAGATCTGAGTGCGCGTCGACAGGCTACTTGATGGTCGATGTGTTCTGATGATTGTGTAGTGCGCGATGAGTGTAGTGTAGTGCTGAGTCAAACAGAAATACTTTTTTACTTCAGAAAAGCAGTTATTTGATTATAAATTTTATATCAATATTGCAACTTCTCTACAATAGTTATTTGATCACAAAAAAGCGCACAACATCTTATTTGTTTTATTCTGTCATTTCTCTCAGATTCCTCAGCGTCTACTTATTGTCCAATAGCGTCTTTCAATTGGCAATTCAATTCTCTGCGTTAGTGATTGCGAGGCCTTCTTTGCTCGTTAATTATTCTAGAGTAATACAAAACTTATATCGTAATTTATTGATTTCTTTTATTGTAAGCCATTTGAAAGCTTTGCGACTATGTAATGGGCCATAATACTCTTGCGTTCCCATCTCGTGGTATTGAAAGACGGGATTGGATCGCAAGATGTAATGTATCCCATATAAAGAGGGAAAACATCAGTCAATTTTTCTGTACTTTTGTGGTAGTTGCCTCCTAATTAGCAATATCCTTGCCACTTGCTCTTCCAATACGGTAGCTGAGAAACTGCGCTGGGTAATGAATATTTTTCATTACATTGGTTTTGCTTTTTCTTCTCATTTAACATTAGCTCTCTTTTACGTATCTGATCGAAAACTCGGGATTTCTATCTTGACCAGCTTTCTCAATTCGTTTTTTGTTCTCCTCTTTCAGTCTTCTCCATTCTTCCAGTTCTTTGCCGTATTCATTCAAGATAGTTATGCTCACAAGTTCTGGTAATTTTTGTGCTGTTTGTGCTAAATTTTTAGTCACTTTTTCCTCAAAACTATTTAAAATATTATCGGATACCATTGAAACGTGAATATCTTCAACATAAATGTGCTGAATGTGTTTACATTTTTGCAGATGATGCAGAAATTCAGGGTAGGTTTCTTTGACAAAAAGATCAGCAGAAAGTCCCAGGCATCTGACAGAACTGTTTTCTATTTGACCTGCAATTGATTGCCACGTAGCTAAATCAAATTCGCACCCTCTAAATTCCACAGCGTCGATTGCTGACAATGTCGCAATATTGAGGTTTATGCTGTTTACAATTACACACAATTTGAGTTGCAGGTTTTTCAGGGTTGAAAAATTTGAAAAGGAGAGCTGAGAATGGACTTCAAATGTGCAGTTCTCAAATGTCAATGAATAGAGATTCACCAAATCGGTGAATGATAACTGGTCATTAGGATGAACAGTGTATTTATCAATTGTAATTTCCATTTTTTCAACATTGCTGCATTTTTGCAAGTGGATTAAGAATTTCGTATTAAAATCTCCTTCTCGAAATGTCAACTTTAAACATTTGACAGAAGTACTACTTATTTGATCTGTAATTGATTGCCATGTTGTAAAATCAAATTTGCATCGATAAAATTTCACAGTTTTGATAGCAGGCAATGTTGCCATACCAAGATTTGTGCTGCTTTTCATTGTACATTTAACGAATATCAAATTTTTCAGGGACGGGCAATTTGCGAAAGACAGTTGAGAATTGGCTTCAAATGTGCAATTCTCAAATGTCAATAAATGGAGATTCATCAAATCAGTGAATGATAACAGGCCATTAAGATAAACTGTATATTTGTCAATTATAATTTCCATTTTTTCAACATTGTTGCATTTTCGCAGGTGGATCAAGAATTCCTTAATAAAATTTCTCCCAAATGACAGCTTCAAACATTTGATAGAGCTGTTCCTAATTTGATCTGTAATTGACTGCCATGATTCCAAATCAATTTTGCACTCATAGAATTCCACACTATCGATGGCTGCTAATGCTGCAAAACCAAGATTTGTGCTGCTTTTCATAGCACATCCACTAAACTTCAGATTTTTCAGGTAAGGACAGTTAATGAATGACAGCTGAGAATTGTCTTCAAAGGTGCGTCCTCCAAGTGACAGTGAGTGAAGTTTCATCAAGCCATTAAATGATAAGAGTTCATTTTGACGAATTTTGAAATTTCGTATAATAATTTCCATTTTTTCAACATTTTTGCATTTCTGCAGGTGAACTAAGAACTCTTTATTGAAGTCTCCCCCAAATGATAACTTTAAACATTTTACAGAACTATTCCTTATCTGTTTTATAATTGACTGCCATGTTGCCAAATCAGTTTTGCATTTATCAAATTCTACAGTGTTGATTGCTGACAGTGCTGTAATACCAAGGTTTGTGCTGCTTTTCATTTCGCATTTAGTGAATTTTAATTTTTTCAGTGATGAACAGTTTGTGAATGACAGCTGCTGATCACCGGTTCCAACTAAGAACCCCAAAGAATAACCATTAAATGTTACTGAGTGGAGGTTCTTCAAGTCACTGAAAGAGAGTAGTACTGTACTGGTCACTCTGGATGTGATGGTTGCTACATTGTGTGTGACTCTATCATTTAATATGTTTGAGTCGTTTTTTACATCATTGGGTTTGCCACTCAGTGATATGGTTTTTACATTTGTGCATTGTGAAAGGAACCAATTTAGCAGCTTATTGTTGAAGCCAGCTTTTGTATTGAAAGCATCAAATGTTATATCCAGTTTGATATTAGCGATTCTCTCGAAATAATATTTCCGTTTTTCAGTGTTGGTTGGCATTTTTTCAGATAAAGCAATTCGTAAAAGAAATCTCTCGAATTCATTCATTTTGGACTGTGAGGTATTTATTTTAGAATTTGGTAACAACCATTTGTTTGTTGGATCTTTTGAGCAAAAGCAATAGAAAGCAGCAAGAAATTCTTGAATGGTTTTATGTAAAAAGAAATATGAGGTTGTAAGTTTGAGTGACTTGTCATGATTTTTCTCTTTTCTCAACAATCCGACTTGTTCTATAATAGGTTGCAAGTTAAATTTTGCACAATCTGCATGTAGAATTACATTCTCCAGTAAATTGCTTAGTGCCATGTTGCCAAGACTGTGAAGCTGTGGAAAGTGTAGATAATGATCTTGAATGGTTTCAAACTTGTCAATGGAGTCATTTTGAAATCCAAAAAGAGCTGGGATATCACGATCATGAAAATTCTGTTGATGTCTGTCAATAAGCCACCATATAATATTGCAGTACAATTCCAATAATGTACCATCAACGATTATATCAGGAACTAGACAAATGAATGTCAGAAATAAGGGTGTCTCAGCTAATTTGTTCAAATTTTGATTACTGTTCAGTAAATGGTGCATTGCAGCAATGTGAACTGCGTCATTCTTTTTTGAAGAAAAGTGATTCGATATATATTTCCTCTTTTGCTCATTTGTCGAAAATCCAAGAACTTCTGCAAAAATAAATCTCCCTTGTTGTCTTCGAAATCTTGACAAGTACCCTGGTCTTGTTGTTAGCACAATGTTGAACGTAAGTGGTTTCTTGAGTACACTCGATGTTAAATACGTTGTCATTTCTTTGCATTGTTTATCTAACGACGATTCATCATAACCATCTAGTAGTAGTAAAATCTTTTGCTGCTTACAGCAGCCTTTATTACTTAAGAGTGAATTAAGATATGTGAATTCTTCATATTCAATATAATCTTTAGTATAGTCAAGCACTAAGTCAACGATATTCTCAAATGCTTGCTCACGCACTTCCCCAAATTCAGCATATAATATTAGATCAAAGTGAGACAGTTCTTGTTTTTCATTTGCCCATTCATAAGCTAGCCTTCGCAATAGTGATGTCTTTCCCATAGCTGGTTTTCCTTCAATAATCAGCATTTTTGCTTCAGTGAATGCATTTTTCAGCAGTTCTGCATGATCTTGTGTTCCATGAGAGCATTTTTCGTCCGTTTCTTTGTCTCTATCTGCAGCTTCCTCATCTCTATCATCATCCGATTCCTTATCAGTACCTGTATCTTCATCCTCTTCTGTATATTCCTTGAGCGCCAAAGAAACCCACGTATTTTCAATATCAAATGTGAATGGTAATGAGAAAGGATTCGTTTTGCGAAATCGTTGCAAATACATCATTTTTAATGATTTTTGAACCCTAAATCATAATTATTAATGGATATATCATGAAACTAGCATGATTATAGACAATGAAGGACAACTAAATTTCAGTTGATTGAAAGCTGCAAAACTGATTATGAACGTGTTTTATAAGAAAATTGCTATTACGAAGGACGCTGACCACCTATGAAAAGCCTTTACGATATCAATAATTAATAAGTAGTTATTTGAAGTAATTTCGAAAATCATGTGATTGAATCAAATATTTGCAAGAACTTTACGAACCTTTTTAAGAGCGAATGATGATAGCACCCTTGATGGCTGATTGATAAGGATTCAATATTTCCCGGATTTTAAACATATGAATGTTTTAGAATATCATATGTAAGAAAAATGAGACTGCAGTAACTGTTAAATCAACGGAAACGAGTATACACTGTTGTATTTAGTATTTGCGAGGTGTGATTAGTTCTTGTTAAAAAACGGTGGTGCACATTCATTCATGTAAACGAATGCAAAAATAATTTGAGTGTCCGGTACTACAGTGTTATTCTGCATCAACAATTCCATTTTTTGGAATGCCGGCGTTTATTAGCATTCTGTGGGCGCAAAATTGGTGTGAATTTCAAAAAGAAAATTAATATGGATAAGTTCTCACATGTGCAAACAGTGTTGAGTTTCTCCATCATTGGAAAGTGAAGTAATTCTTGAGACTTTCGGAAACTCTGTGGCTCCATTTTCATGTTTCTGAAATAATTAAAGGCGCTTCAATTTTATTGCAATCGATTACGAAGAGATGGAATCTTAACATTACTGTAATAAGGTCGTATTAAGGTGAATTTTCTTGGAATGTGAACCATTTTTATATAAATGAGCATAGGCAACAATAATGTTCAAATATACATTGTTATCACAGTAAACTTACACTGCAATCTTTGCTAAAAATCATGCTTTGCTCATTATTGCACAAAATGCCTTACGACCTTAAATAGAGAAGGTAAAAATAATGATCACCTATAAAAATGTACCAAGCGCTCAATCATCCCATAATACCCCCTGCAATTGTTTGCAGTGCATAGCCCCCATTTTCCTGATAACAGGGCTATCGACTCTCTCCAAAGTGAACAATAAGATTTGTCAGCGCTTTGAATGAATAATAAGACTTACGTATGTTTTGAGTATATCTTTGGCCATAAATTCGTGGTTTGTATCAGTTTTTGCCAAGGCTTCAAGAAAACATTCGAATGGTTCAAGCTCATCTCTCTTCCTGTAGAGGATGGAGAGCAGTTCACGATTTCTATCTCGACGTGTTGAATAAGACTCCTAAAACGCTAAAATCACGAAATCAGGAACAATTATGGTATAATGGAGTGTAGTGCCTTAATAAAATCTTTCTCTGTCGAAGATAGGAGACCGGCACGAAAGTGATCCATAACCGATAGAGGATCCATGTTGCTCACAAGGTGAGCAAAATGGTGCTCGATTGCCTTCTGTTTCAGCTCGTCCATAGTTCAGCAACATTTGTACTAGAGCACAATAGAGCAACCAATTAATAAAAAACACAAATAACTAATACATTTTATAATCTGATGTGTATCGCTGTCGAAGAGTGAAACGTTGCGAGTTGTGGTCGTCGTTGCTTTGACTAATTTGACAACAGCCACGTCACACTGCAGTGATACTCAGATAAGGAAGAAGCGCGCATTCAATCGCGAAGCGGCGTCAGTATGCGCATATCGATTATAACTTGTGTGTAAAAGGCAGCGAGAATGTGCAATAAACAACGTTTGTGTATATCTGTTGAATTAATTACGGTTAACATGATCACGTTTTTGATCAATTGTTCCTGTACCATCCTCGCATTCACTTTAGATCCGCATGAGTTTTTGATATTTCATTTCCAGCAAACTGTTGAGGAAAGTAGGAAGGAACGAGCCAGCAAATTACAAAAAGAAACTTAAAACTTTTCAGGCGAGTAACCTCCTTTAGCAATGTAGACATACCGTGAAACTTTGTCTGGACAGCGGTGCACGTCGATACGATTGCCTTTAATCGTGCATATTTTGGCTGTTCAGGGCGGTTTGAAATTGGCGCGTGCCTGTCCCACAGGGCGATGCAGACGACGCAAGATTTGTTTTCTAGCAATGCTCTCTTGCGGAAAATGACCAGTATTAGCCGTCTCTGCTAGCTTTTATTTGCAAATACTGGCTGAATGATGCTGGATTCAGACTCTGTGGATCGGTAGAACCTAGCACGAAGTGATTGAAATTAGTTGGAAAAGAGTAAATTGTAGAATCGTGAATTTGGATGGTATTGCCCCAGTTGTGCGTGCCACCGCTTGGTGTATGAAAATGGCATGACAAATGTGTAGCGGAGTTGAATCGAGGAAGCTCTTTACTACTCATGGATTCTCCTTGATCTAGGATAGAACAGAGTTAAATCTGGCATGATTAAGCGTAATCTTCTCTCTCAAAACAAAGCAGGAAGTTGATCGCGAAGAGGTATTCCGCAAAAATATTTTGGCAAAATCTCTCCCAGATCTGTGCTTCTAACTCGTTTGGACGAAAGTGAAGTTTGTGTCCATTTGTGTAGAGTGTGTCCATTTGACTCAATTTGACCTAATATTCTCCATTTACATGTTCATTCTTGACGTCTTTTTTGATTTGAGAGCTGAACACGGCTGCTCTTCAGATAATATGAAAAATCCTAGTTATATTATTTATAATTACGTTAGCTTCAATCATTTTGGCTCTTAGCGGTAGCTCTCTGATTAAAGTTACTCGCGAGGAATCGACGATAAAGTCCGTTTTCGGATTGCGAAAATTAGATTTTCATCTAATTTTCAGTCTTATCGATCATTTTCTAAACTTTGCTCTGAAGGCTTATTTCTTTATGCTTAGCCATGAATCATTTTATTTTCAGTCAAATCTATTTCAAAACGGGATAAGACCGCCAGCGCAGTTAACTGGCGTGATGGAGTCGATATTCTTTGAAAAGGTAAAGCTGTTGTGATGTTATCGATAGAACGAATTTAAATTCGCTGTTTGTACAGCAAGAAGCATCATTATGCGCCCAGCATGCTCTAAACGCTCTTCTGCAAGGGCCCTTCTTTTCTGCGGTCGACTTGGCGGAAATAGCGCAACAGTTAGACCAATTGGAAACGAACATGATGGATCAGCCAGGACTCTCTTCGACTAGTCAAAATATGGACGACAGTGGTTTCTTTTCTGTGCAGGTGACTTAGTCTTTTCCCTCATTTGGTGGAAAAGTAACATTGAAATTGTGTGTAATGTTGGGATAGTTTTTGTGGTCTGTTTTCTGTAAACAAAAATTAGAGACGCGAAAATTCAGTAGTTACAAATGGCTAAACAGAGCATAAACATCTACCAGTTCAAGCCAACGAATCGACTCTTTACTAAAAATCTTCCATCAGTATGTACAAAAGTCGGATTTTGACAAACTGCTTGCAACGTTCAATTAGCCCATCTAACCCTTGTTTAGGATCTTTCATCTTAATTCGTCACTCTTGCATAATTTAGTCAACTTGAGTTCTAATTGAATGAAGACATGACGAAGTTAAAGTAAAAAATGACAAATTACGATGAGAGTATCTGTACAATCATTTAAAAATTCAAAGTAGTTTTATAATGTCTTGTTTCAGGTGATGTCAGAAGCGTTGAAAGTATGGGGATTGGAATTGCTACCATTTACGAGTCCGCGTGCAGTCGCATTCAAAGACGATCCCACGTATGTTGCGCAATTTTTTGGTTTTCTGCCAATACTTTTGACCCAATATTCGTCAGTGGTCGTATACAATTTACAGTGTCTTTCACTATAATTTGTCGCTCTTGTATTCAAAATTGTCACCTTTGCATTCATTTTATCACCTGTAAATTTTAATTCGTCGCTTTTGCCTTCAGTTTTGTCCAGCAAACTTTTAATTGAATGCGACAGTGAAAAATTATGATAGAAAACCCTGAATAAAATGCATAGAAGCAAAATCTTGAATTGAATGTGTTAAATGTCGTAAATTAATAATTGCTTTATGCAGTTAGCTATTATATTATGCGTTCTTTTCAGCTCTGCAAAAGCGTACATATGCAACCATCGCGAGCATTGGTTTACAATTCGTCGTCTTGGATTCCAATGGTTTAACCTGAATTCTCTGCTTAGCGGTCCTCAGCTGGTTTCTGATACATACCTGCATTTATTTCTTGCTCAGCTTGTCAATGATGGTAAGCTTTGTAATATTTTTTAGCCTGCTAGGCTGTTCTTTGCTCTGTTTGGGATCTATTTCGTGAAGTCGTAGATTTAAATTTCGATAATTTTGACCGTAATCCTTATTTCGGGTCAATATTTCACTTCTAATTTATTAATAAAATCAACAGTGACCAACTCAATATGGTCGCTCCTGAAATAGAGTTGAATAGTATTCAGTTGAAAGGAAAAATGTCGAACTTGATTTCGAAAATGTTTTTATAAAACATTAAATAGTGAATATTTTATTTCCACTCCATTAAAGATACTTCCCATTCCGAAACGGACTTTTCATTTAGTCAAATCAGTGTGAAAGACGTCGTTTGGATTGTAAATTGTTGTTGGCAGAGTAAAAATGATATTCACAAATATGTCCATTGTAGGTTATACAATCTTCGTAATCGTTGGCGATTTGCCAACATGTCAAGCGGACGAAGTGCTGAGCATGACGCCGGTGGACCCGGCCTTGGCCGCCCGCAGTGCCCCTGTGCGCGAGGAGCACAACGACGACCCGGAGCTAGCTCGCGCTATTGCGCTCAGTCTTGGTAACGATGTACGGTAAATATGTATTTTTTGCGGTTTTTCTATGCTTTCGCTGTACTTTTATCGTTTTACTATGATATTTTCTGCCTGCTGGGAATGAGCGCTGCTTGCCTTTTACTTTAAAGTCTAATATGACTAAACTCTTAATTATCAGTAAAACTATCACTATCACTTCAACTAAATTATCAGTTTAGCTCCACCTCTAGCATCACTAATTATCACTATATTCGTCAATGTGATTTTACGTTATAAACGATGAATTAGATTGCGCAGCGACGATTGCAAAATAGTGAAATTTGCTTGTATTGGTTTGCTTATAGTAGTATTCGCTTATTCAGCTGACCCTCGATATAACGCCACCCCTAGGGACCGGCCTCAGGTGGCGTTATACTGAGAGTTTTTGGGCCAAAAATCCCTCAACGTGATGTTATATCGAGAGTCAACTGTGCCGGATATTTTGGCCGATCGCCCAATACTGATGAAAAAAAATTCGTTGTAATACGCAAATATCGACCGTTGACGAATGCCTATGGAAACGATACGCCCCACTTTCTGGATTTCGTTTTTATACGCTACACGTGCATACGTTGATTTGTTACCCTATTCTGTGCATGTGCGTATGGCGTGTAATAACGCAATCCGGAAAAGTGGGGCGTATTGTTCACATACCGAGGAATGCTTTTGCAGGCGAGTGCTGCCGACGTGAACGCGGCTCTGCAGGCTAGTCGCGACATGGCCGAAGATGACGATACGACGCTGCAGCAGGTGCTGAAGGCGAGTATGGCGGACGCTCCCGACATCGAAGACGACGCCGAGATGGATCGTCAGATGCAGCGCGCTCTTCAGATGAGCTTGGAAATGAATCGTCCTATGGCTGGCAATTTGAGAACACCCACCGCTGGCGGTGTGCCAATACCCACCACTGGCAATTTGCCAACACCGACCACTGGCAACTTGCCATCACTCGCTGCTGGCAGTGTGCCAACACATACCGCTAGCGATATGCCAATGCCCACCGCTGGCAATTTGCCAGCATCTACTGCTGGCGATTTGCCAACGCTCTCCGCTTTGTCCTCTTCCCCTTCTGCAGCTCCCCTCCTACCTTCGCAATCGGCCGACTCCGAAACCGTTCGGCGACAGCGCGAGGCGTTCTTGAAGCGATTCGATAAAGCGGATTGATCACTGTTGTGCTTTATGAGCTATCATCGACGGACTGTATTACTCGCAGTTTTTGGGTTGTTCGCAAATCGAGTCGGATTTGGGTTTAATTACAACACCCGATGCGCTATTTTGATACATAAATGATACGCTCCATCAGGGCGGAATTCGTTCGAACACGCCACACGCGCAAGCACACAATTTAGGCATGCGCGTATGCTTGTGCGTGTGGCGTGTTCGGACAACTTCCAATCGGATGGAGTTACTATTTTCTATCTGCATTTCGCACCGATTCAGGCACTTTTTCTCTCTCTGTTCATCACGAAGTTTAATCATTGCACCGGATTTATGTCGTGTGCTTTAGCTCAAGTTGTACTTAACGTAGTGCTAAAATTTATGCCCTTAGTACCATCTCAACTAAAGTATGCGATAGGAAATTGATTGATGGTTCGATCAATGGACTGTCTGCACTAAGGGGGTGTAAAACCTAGCCATTACAAATCTCTCCATGCGCACGTAAGTTGCGACCAACCCACTCTACCGAAACGTTCTCTATTCTCGTGCTGTTATGTATTCGATGTACAATCGCTTTATATAAGTGTATTGCCAACTGCTTGTGTCTTTATCAGAGTGGAAGGAGACAGGAACTCTATGAAGTTTTGTGACAAGCGTTCTCTGATGAGTGCTACATCGCTGTTTCTTGCGGTGCAACGTGTGAAGAAGTGTCGAATTCTGATTTTGTTTGCTATTTTTTCCGGTTCATAAATAAATATTAATAGTGAGTGTTCTAATTTCTCGATCAGTGAAGCTGCCGATTGCATTTTCGGAGCGCAGTAATGCGTTTACTTGAGGTTATCGTCAGAAAAATCGCCCCCTCTTTCGCAGACGATAAAATTCGATCTATTGCTATGTATCACTGTAAACGCAATGGAATCTTTTATATCTTTGTTTGGTGATTGGTTGTATTATATTGCAACCCACTTTTCCTGCCACGACTGCAAAACTCGATTAGTTTTAACTCTGGTGATATTTGAAACTGGCTGAAAATCAGCACTATTAACTTGTTAAAATAAAGATGATCTAGGCTGCAAGCGCGCACTCTATTGCGCTTTTTGCAGATTCTCGAATCATGTGGCATGAGGCAAGAAAGCAGGAGAAGGCCATTCGATCGGCGATGGTCGACCATCAACGGAGAGCTGAGCGGAGGAAGGACTTTTTCGATTCAGTGGTTCGTTTTTTATTGTCTTTCTTTAATCGGGCTAAAGGGCGACCGGTACGCGAAGGCTACCGTAATTTGAGGCGCGTGATTTGAACTGCGTTACGTTAGAGTTTGTGGCCATAGCAATGCTGTACGGTGCTATTTGAATGCAAACATTGTAATCAGGCGAAAATCGCTTTAGGACCTCTCTCGTACCGGTCGCCCTTTAGCCCGATTAGTCTTTCTTTAAAAGTGGTGAGTCACGGATAATGTAGTGGCTTTGCGAATGGTTTTTAAAAGTACTTACGTCTTGTTACACTTGTATTTATGATTTTACGATTCTCCGATGTGGTTGGCGCTTAAATTGGGATCTGAAATCCAAAGAGACGCCTCTTTGAATTGTTTGCAAGGAAAATGTCTTTGTTTGTAAAGTATTTCGTCTAATTAGTAGAGTATCTAATGTTAAATTCAAATGTTAAATATGTGTGAATAAGTCGCTTTATGATGTGCGATTTCAGCGTCGTGATCCAGCAGAGTTCATGCAAGTGCACGGACGGACATGTCATATCCACATGGACCCGAACGTTGCTCGAGCAGCAGAGAGCAGCAATTCCCTGTGAGCGCTTGTTTTCTGTACAGCTATCCTGAAATTGTTCAATTCTGTAATATTATATATCCTGAAATCCTTTAATTCAGTAATATACAATATCCTGGAATCTTCCACTGGCGGTTAGGATAGACACGAGCGGCGCTTTGTATACGTTGTGGTTTATGCGATGTAAAAAAGACCGTGTTTGGACAACGTACCCCCCCCCACGTGACCAAATCGTGTGACGGGGCGTCACGTAGCAGCACGTTGCTGTTTAACATTTTATGCTGATCAAGCAATGATCGTGTCAAAACCAAACTGCTACAAGGCTGCTCTGTGAGCGATTTGGTCACGTGGGGGTACCTTGTCCCTGAACCAAAAAAGAAATCAATTGATGACTTCATCTAGCGCTGAATTCTTTTGTCAAAATGTTAGATTGAATGAGACAAACTGCTCCGAAAGTCAATAACGCTTCTTCCTATCAATTTTCGCACGAGAAAACCAAAAAACAATTATTCCTTGTTGGAATAAGACGGTGTTCAAGCACCGAAAAGCGAACTCGTCTTTGCCACCTACGGTATCTGGTGAGATTTATTGTTACTGATCGAAAAACTCTTATAATAATTTCAGTCGGAAATGGCAAGGCGATGAAACAGTTCTCATTGATCGGTTTGATGCACGCGCTCACTTGGAAATAATACCCGAGTACAAGCCAAGCAAAGATGATATTTTGTAAGTTTATAACCCCCCTTTAAAACCGTTAATCGGGTGATGGGCGGAACGCATAGGGGAAACGGGTTGTTCAGACATTCTATTGATAATCTCGACACGTGGCTTGGCTGGTTCAACGAGAAGTAGATAGGTGTGAATTGACCCATTCCTCTACCATACTAAATGTTATAGGGACCAGTTCGCTTAGCAATCGAGCCCACTAGATCTCAGTTCGATTCTGTCGATCAATGTTGACATGAACCAGTTTTTTACACTAGGCTTCTTCATTCAGTCATGCAAATGTGAACACATTCGAGATTTCATTTTTAGGTCTGATCAAGAAGAAGCTAGCGAGTCCAAGTTCATGTATGAGCGATACAGAGTACTGGTCATCAATGAATTTCAAAAAGGTAAAATTATATTTTAGTTAATACTCGTAAACGAACATTAGGCATTGTTCCATTTAATGTGAAGAAGATTTTACTAACTCGTCGGATATGTGTCACTTCGACTTTACATACTGAGGATAAGAAGTAGTCTGCGTTTAATTCATTTGACAGACGGCAAAACGATCCATAAACTAACTCTGACAGTGAAATGAGGCATTTGAATGAATTTTTAACAGGGAAGAGAACAAATGAACACTTAGTGAAAACCGCTGAAAAAATTCGTTCTCTAGTTAAAATTTCTTAATCAGTAACAGCGTGACCGCAGGGAACATCATATTTTCTAGTTATTGACTACGAAATTGTGACTATACTACTCGTACCTGAACTTTTACTTGATCGGCGACAATGATGCAAAAAACAATAAATGCGATACAGTCAAAACCGGATAAGCGGACACTTTTTTCTTGCCGGGTCAATGTCCGCTTATCCGATTTTGACTGTACAATAAGCACGATAGCACTAAGTACGACTTTCAGTTTCCGAAACCGATTTTCTCAAAGGAATTGCGGAGAAGGAACACTGGCCGAGTATGCGCTTGTCGACTTCGAACTCCCAAGCCAAGCAGGAAGCTGAGAAGAAGAGGTTTTACTTTTTCTCCTTTACAATATTGGTTTGGTCTCGTATCGCACACTGTTAATAATGGGCCGGTTCCATAATCGTTTCCTAAGTTATTCTCAAGTTATGCATTACTTATGCCCATTATGAAGCATTGCGCTGAGTATCGCTATCAATAGCTTAACTTTAGGAAACGATTATGGAACCGGCCCAATGTCGTACTTCGTAGTTACTGTCTTGCATTGCGTTAATAAAGATTTTAGCTGTACGCGATATGAAACCGATCAGTTGTTTTCATATTATTTTTGAGTAAGGAGAACTTTTTAAGTGAACTTAGGAGACTCGAAATATCACTTTCATGCTGGTCTCCTAAGCATTGCAGAATAATGCAAGTGGAAATCGGATAGAATTTCAAAAATCTGATTTTGATCCTACGTTGTATTTCGTGATATAGTATAAAATTTATAACACGCAATAACCTGTTTTTGTTACGTTTCACACTAAAAATGATATAATTGAAAAATCTAATCAGCAGTCGTTAAACTCTCCCATAGTGCAGGTTCAAAATTTAAAATTGAGATGTTTTCCTTCAGAAAGTCAGCCGATCGCAAGGCGGCTATTGGATTTTCGTACGACGACTCGACTACGGTGGGTGGTCGAGGATCGCGGCAGGACTCGTCCAGCGGTGAAGATAGTGACTTGGATATCGAAGAGGGAGATTTCGGTTTGTTTTAGCAGTTTTGTATTTTTTGTTATTATTGTCTTGAACGCTTGGTAGGACTGTTTTACCCACTTGATCTTTCCAGTCCCTTTTCGTATCATTTTGGTGATAGCGCGGTATGTTGGCTCAGGGTATAGGAATTCTCAGTTTTTATTATGAACTCTGTGGTTTTGCTTATTCTCCTAGCAGTTCTCGGATAGAAGAGATTTTTTGAAACTCCCTTGAATTTTCCACTTTTAATTATACTTATCAATAGGCATATAATCACCTTCTAATGTCAATTTCAGACCTAAAATTCGAGTTGGAATCGTTGAAGCCTGAGCAGCGACGGGAACTGAACAAATTGGGCGCGAAATTTCGGCTGCGCTCGGACGATTTTGTCAAACTTTTTCAAGAAGATAGAAAAAATGATGATGATAATCGTGAGCTTCGTGATTTGGAACAGGCCAAATTGGCACTCGCTGTAAGTGATGTTCTTTGTAATCTTTTTCTTCATAATGGCATTACTGCAGTCAAAATTTTTCGATAAGTAACAAGAAACTTTGATTACAGGGCGGTGCAAAAGTTCCGGCGGTTTTTTAAAAACAATTTAGAAGAAAACACCCGCCGGAACTTTTGCGTCACCCTGTAATAAGTCAAACTACTTCGAAAGCCAGTTAACATTTCACAAAGATTTTGCACTCATTTGGCAATTTTAGGGGAAACACGCGAGACGTGAGCGAGCAATCTTGAAGCACAAAAGATCGCTGCTCGTTGGGAAAGCTGTCTCGAACGACGGCGCCACTACGACTCTGCTCAGGTTATTCGGATTTAGTCATAATTTGCTCATTTTTGTAATTTTTTTCAGTTTCGCTGCTAAAAAGGAGTCGCCAAGTGCTCTTCCCGACAACGAAAGGTACCTATTTCACTTAGTGTTACTGTCTTTTTTGTAGATCTTTCAGGTATTAGTTTTGATTCGCCAAATGTTAAGACTGTTGTTGCGCTGATGAATCATATCTGTTTTTGTTGGAATTAGCTCACCGCTAAGAAGTTTGTCGAAGGTATTTAAAAGAAAAAATATGCTATATTCTTTTCAGGTGGAGGTGACCTCAGTTCCCCTCTAAGAAATAACATGCAGTTCCTCTAGAAGAAGCAATTGTACTTCCTTAAAGGAACAATTGTGGTTCCTTTTCAGAAATTACTTGCAATACCCCTTTAAGAAACAATTTGTAGGTTCCCTTTATCAAAATAATTTTAGTTCATCATCAGAGGACGAATCGCCACGAGTGGAAAAGATGCAATACATCACCTCCTTCGGCGGCGGTGACCTGGAGACGAAGAAGAAGGCGTCGTCTTCGTCGACCCGCCGAACCGCCGGTCGCCGACCGGCCCCCAACGAGAAGGCGACTGAGAGTGACGACGATGATCGAGTTGTTCAGGGTCCGGCCTTGCCACCCGCTGAGTATCGTCGACTTCTGTCAGTATGCTTATATTCATTACTTCTTGCTGGCGGTGAAGGGTGCAGTCGAATGGCGGTTTCTTTTCCGAGGGTTCATNCCCGCTGAGTATCGTCGACTTCTGTCAGTATGCTTATATTCATTACTTCTTGCTGGCGGTGAAGGGTGCAGTCGAATGGCGGTTTCTTTTCCGAGGGTTGATGTTGATAGTCGGGCTAAAGGGCGACCGGTACCAGAGAGGTCCTAAAGCGATTCTCGTTTGATTACGATGTTTGCATTCAAATAGTACCGTACGCCAATGCTATGGGCACCAACTCTACGTAACGCAGTTCAAATCACGCGTCTCCGATTACGGTAGCTTTCGCATATTGGTCGCCCTTTAATCCGACTACGATGTTGAAAGCGAGGAGAGCGTATCTTTGTGGATTGAACGCAGAGTACGTCAACGATATGTTACAAAATTTCCCACTATGCAGTTCACGCTTTACGCTCAAACGCATCTCTATATACAGTCAAAACCGGATAAGCGGACATTAATCTCTTGCCGGGTCAA